>JAPMOR010085920.1:191435-222866 GCA_026543865.1 Argiope aurantia
TTATAAATTTTCGTCTTTATTCCTTGTAGAATCATTAAAGACGGAAGTTCGAGTCATTAGTTATGAAATTTTGATTTTAAAAATAAGAAATTTCGTTAATTATATTTATTAACTTAATTTAAATTTATTAGTCTAGACTTGTAATCCTATTTCCTACCTCGCTTTTGGATTTTTATTCGCTTAAATAATTGACTTTACTTTAATGATAGAGTATCGAATATATATAAATATACCGAGGGAGAGAGCTGCACATACTGATCACACCTGACTTTGAACTTCATCCTGAAAAAAAAAAAGCTATCAGTTGGGCGCAACATAGACATTGCGATTAGTCAATGTAAATTCCTTTTGTTTTCCTCATATTCGTATCCTTTTGTTTCTCCTTGGTTTCTTATTCCTGACTCTTTAAAAACTAGTCGCCTTGGGCGACCAAATGGTCCGTCGGGGATTCTGATTATATTTAATTTCAGTTATATCGTTTAGATATAACTTCATATCCATAATTCCATCAAATTGTTAGACATTAAAGGCTTACTGTTTTTATTGTCTTTCATATGTTTTTTTTTGTTTGTTTTTTTTATTATGTGCATGAACCTTTCTAAAGAATTCTAGTCCTGCGACGTCATAGCGTAGTTGAAAACATAAATGTCCATTTTGTCTGTCTTCTAATTTAACTCGGTATTGTAATTTCACTTCTTGTTTTTAGTCTTTAAACTATACAAATGTTAAACAAAACCCTTAATTTATTGGTTCAAAAATGGATGAAAGTTAAGCGATTAAATATATGATGAAACAATGAAAACAGTTTGAATTTCAGGGCATCAATGAATGTATTGCTGAAAATCAGTCAAACGAAACTCCAAAATTTTGGTGAAATCTATTCAACTATTAAATTACATTAATATATTTATTTAATTTTAAAAAGGTGATAAACTCAATTTTGTGCAGTATAATTATTATAGGTTATTACAGAAAAAACGCCAAAATTCAGGTTCATTTTTAATTAACGGAAATTAAAAAAAAATTGCTCTGATATGCATATTCTGACCTTTGATAGCTATTGGTTTTACGGTCTGAGAACCCGAACGCCCACACATTCATCTTTATTAGTAGTAAAGATTGTTCTCACTAACCATATGCATAAAGCAATATCTGTTGCTAAATATCTTGTTTTGATTGCTTACCCGAACAGCTTATTGCTTGAATTTTAATTATGATTTCCTGGTTAATTAAAATTTTCGATATGTATTTGTTTTATTCTATATAAGCAATCATATTTCCTTTCAAATCTGAAGTTTATAAACGATTTGCACTCTTTCCACGGATAATATCTATCATGAATTGAAGTTTGCATTTGATTTATCACTATTTCAGGCATTTTATAGCTATCAACAATAGTTTATATTGTTTTTTTTATATAAATTTTGAGAATGATCAAAGTTGAAATGAAAATAAATTGAATTTACAAATAGCATTCTCGTGATTATTGTATTCTAGAATATCATAGAGGCAGAACTCTCAGAGACAATATTACAGCCATTAATAAAATGCAAAATACACTCATTTAAATTCCAAACAACTATAAAAGAAATAACTCACGATATAAAGTATCTATGAAAACGACACAAATCGCCGGTCGTCATGGCATTATTATTCCTACTATAATACAAGTAATAATTCATTGTTACAATAAAATAGAAGATTTCTGAGTGCGAGTCATACTACTAAAATGCAATGACGGAAGAAATGACCAGTTATAAGAAATAAATGAAAGATGTCGTTAAATTATTTTTATTGATATGTATGGGCCGATTTTCAAAGCTCATTTCATTATATGAATAGCAAGTGGTTTTTATTTACTGTAGACCGAAATTCAAATAACTCACATTTAAATAAAAATAAATGGTATAAATAGCATGAAATTCAAATAAATAACATGAAATTCATAGATTAAGTTTATAGTTTAAGGCATGGCATGTTTGTACTCCCTTTGAAGACATTCATTTTATGATGCTAGAAACGCTACAGACTACAGTTTTTATTTTATTTAAATTTCCGTTTAATGTTACTAGAGAATTTTCCAAGGAATACAGAAAGAATGCATCCATGGATAACTGAAATGTTCTGAAATGTTCAATCTGTAAATAATTTTAAATAATACTATTTATTCTTATTTGTAACCATTACCCATTAACTGCGGAATTTAATTTTAAAAGTCCCTCACCTGGTGCATTATCAAAATTCATCGATGGCATATATATGCAGCGAACGCAATACAAATGATTGCATAGTAAATTTTGACCAAAAATTTAGTAAATAGATTTCATTTTTTATTAGATAAAATATTAAAAATTCATTCTTGAAAAAGATATTGTAATTCAACATTTAAAAATCGACAAAAAAATATTTCCAAAAATTATCAAAGAAGCAAATGTAAACATTGACAGCGTATCGGGTATATAGCTGATAGTGTAGCTGAAATGTCAGCCGAAGAGACGTATAAAGTTTTTCAATGCTCACGTCAACAGTGATTAAAATAATCCAAGAAAAGATTTTTTGGATTATATTATATCAATAATTCTTTCCTTGTCCTACTTATGACTATTGGCATTCACTACTGTAGTTGGCTAATTCAAGGATTTTGATAACTCTGGAACTGTATTAGGATATGCTTTACCAAATAAAAGATTAAAGCGTAGATCATTTTAGAGCATATCATTATAATAATCAGCGATCGAATATTAAAGTGAAAATATTTCACACTTTAACGATTTTATTAACGATTAAGATGTTTTTTTTTTAAAATAAACAAACATAAAAAAAATATGAAATTAGCAATTAATTTTTCAATTTACATTTTTTTTTACAAATATTGTTTTAGAAAATGACTGAAAATTAATATTTTATGAAAAAAAAATAGTTTTAAAATATCTCTTCAAAGTATTCTGATGTTTAGGAAGTAAAGTTTCAGCTTTGGAAATTTATTTTCAAAATTCGATTGAACTGGAAATCCGGTTCCATATGTAACTATGTCGATTAGAAACTAAGACTAATACTAGATTCCTTTTTATAACAAGACACATTTAACAAAGTCATAGAAAAAAAAAAGACAATACAAAACCAAAACCAAATATATACTAGACAGATACTAAACAAGCATTATATAAATGCTGATGTTGTATACAAAATGTGAACAATTTATAGGAGGCAGACAGCTACAGTTTGTTTCCAGAGAATTCAGCTTATACTGTTGGCGCAGAATCGGGAAAGTTGGCTTAGAGGTTGGCACAAGAAAGTTCCATATGCTTAAAATCGAATAAATCTATTTTAAGTTCAATTCCCTATAGTGTTAAGATTATAAACGAGGAAAAGGATGTGAGTTTATTGCCTCAAATTATACTAAAAGAAGTACTCTAAAATATTCATTGTGTTATAAAACTAGACTTCATTCTTTTAAATTAAACAAATATTACTAAATTATAATTATTATTTTATCGAATGCCTACATTTTATTAATTTAATTAATTTGAAAATCTAGTAATGAAATTCAAAATTTCTCATAACACATGTTTTTGAATTATTGGTTGTGAATAATTATTCTGAATTATTCATTTTAAAATGAATGGCAGGATTTGAGATCATCAGAATAACAAATAAAATAAAACTTTTGATATTTCATGTTATTCTAATAAAAAAATCACCGTAATCCGAATATTTTAAATTATTAATTGTGAATTATTCCTTTTCAGATTATTATCGAATAGTCTAAATTCTTATTTGTGAATTATTATTATGAATTATTCTTTTTCAAATGAATGACATCATCAGGAAAACAAATAAAATAAAACGTTTGATATTTCATGCTACTTTAATGGAAAAAAATCACCGTTATATGAATATTCTAAATTGTTAATTGTGAATTATTCCTTTTCAGATCATTACCGAATATTCTAAATTATTAATTGTGAATTATTATTGTAAATTATTCATTCTCAAATGATTGATATGATCTGAGATCGTCATAGTAACAAATAATACAAAACTTTTGATGTTTTATGCTACCCTAATATAAAAAATCTCCGTTAATCGAATATTTTAAATTTAACAAAGTTATATAACCAAATAGCAATTATTATTTTATTGAATACCTACATTCTATCAATTTAATTACTTTGAAAATCAAAAAAATAAAAGTCAAGATTTCTTATAAAACATATTTATGAATTAAAAATTGGGTGTATTTTCAAATTAATGACATGATATGAAATCATCAGGATAGCTAATTATAGCAAAATAACTTAATGAATATAATAAAATTCAATGAAAAACTTTTGATATTTTATGGTACCCCAATTAAAAAATTACCATTATACTCTACATTAGACATATATTAACATTCTTCATAGACAATCCACAGTAAAAAATAGCTGAATATAAATAACTTCAACAAATTATCTGTCTGAAAGATTTGTGCTATGTTATCAACTTGCGATAATGGCATAATATAACTCAGAATGAAAGACCACCTTTTTTCAGTGAATATTTTTTTACAATAAATGAGCTTCATAAATAAGTAATAACGAAATTAGAAATCGCAAACTTGTTCTCACACTAGAAACTCGCCGCTGAAGAAACTTTGAGATAAGCCGGGGGTGAAATAGATAAGCTGATTACTCTTAATCAACTGATTATTCCTGATTCCTAAATAGTTTTCTTCCCCTGCTACCTGAGATCGTTCCGAGTTATCTATCAGTAAGGCTTACGTGACCTGCTAGGACAAATGAGTGCACTACATTAAATTAATGTACTGCCGTGCCATGAATGACAAGGCGTGTATATTTTAAGGGTGTGTACGTCTCCTCCTTTCAGTGTAGTGTGACTTCACGGAAATTTGAATCGGATGCCTTCGCTATTTCCTGATGAAAATTTAGAGTGGGGCTAAATGGGTGTCTACTGACGTAAAAAAAATCGACGTTTGAACCTCCGGATGATTAAAATGAATTGAGAAAATATTATTTTTAATGACTATTTGGCATGTTATTTAAAATATGCAAGAAACTAATTCTAGAATTAAGTTTCCACTGAAGTACTTACTGCCTTCTGTATATTTGCAGAAAAGTGAATGTGGGATATTCACGTAGCAGATACATAACTAATTTAATTTCTGCATTTTATGATGTCGTTTACAATAAATGGTATGTTGTATTATTAATGTTTTAGGGAACTGCAGCTAGACTGCATATCATGTTACTCCTTGTTTAGAGAAAACTCCAGTTGTTTCAAAAGCATATGTTTATTGCACGAAATATTTACAGAAGTGAGAAATGTACAAGAAATAGTATGTAAGGTATACAAATGATAGGGAATATACATAGCGCTGTATACTCCTCAGACATTATAATTAATAATAGAAGCATTTTTCTTTGTGCTCGTAATTGCACTTATGATCTTTTGGCACAAATAAATATTATACAATATTTTGAAGGCCAAATAATCTTTGTGAAAAAATTGTAACAACGTTCTTGGCTATTTTAAGGTCACTGCATCCTGTGAAAAAGCTTTATCGACAAAGATAATTAAACTTAAACCTAAGATTAAAATGTGAAGTATCTTAAAAAATTCATATCTCAAAAAAGAAATGTAAAATAACAAATTGAAATAAAAGAATTATTAAAACTAAATTTCGTATTAAATGTTTCAGATCGTTTAAGTTTTTGAATCTAATGAAACGAAATTTCTCTCAGTTATTCGTAAAGGGTAATCATAGTTATTGAAAGATATACCTTTAAAAAATCGCGTCAATCAAATTAAATATAATATAGGAAGAAAACGGTTGAAGATTGTAAGTGATAGGCAATAACAAGTGATTGGGAATAAAATGTGATGACTTAAACATAAGCAAGTAAAATCACAATTCATCGAAATTTTAATGAAGTATACCGTTGTTCAGCGAAACGCTTTACTGTTTGAAAGAAAATATCCATATCTAGATATCAATCATTATTCCTTTTTATCAGCAACATTTTTTTTCTTTAATCTTTCCATGCTTTCATAATTTGTGTGTTAAATTTGGTTTCATTTCTTTCGTTAGTTTTAGCAGTAGATGCTGGCAAATTAGGAAAGCTTTTTTTTTTATGTTTACTCTATATACTTTCTGAAACAAACATTTTGTTACATTGGATACACTATATACAAAACTTGTATATTTTTTTAAACATAGATAGATGAAGGACTATCTTGAATACTGATATGTTCGTTTTTGGACTGACGATCAGTGACTCAATTTTCACTGATTTTTATAATGCAGTTTATTGTCTTACATTTACTTATAATGATGAAATTACTATTGTATCCTTAAAATGTGAAATGATATTTTATGTAAATATTTTATGGCATTATTTAACAAGTCACATAATGCTTAAATCATGTTTCCTGACTCATATGTTTTTGTATTTTTAACCAATGTTTATGAAGAATCCTCTTCTTAACTCATGTATATGAGTTAGTTGCACAATGTGAGATCTTTAATTCAAGAAAAAGTAGATAGCGATTCAAAGAATTAAAAGTTTCCAAGAGATAGAAAGGAACGGCTTATATTCTGAACAGTTGTATTTACATTACCAAATTTATGACGATGCAATAAGAGATAAAAGATTGTGTACAAATCTCTCTCATGCCGTTCAGTTACTGTAAATGTTTCCTCCTGTCTAACAAGGTGAGGGGACGAGGTTTGAAAATTTGTGGGCCATTTTCTCAAAATTAACTGGTTATTACGCATTAATATTTTAATGAATAAACATCCTAAAGGTATGCTACCATTATATTAAATCTCTTCCCGAACTCGGTTTTTCAACCCTTGCTTTTTCCTTAAGTACTAAATTTCCGGTCTGCATCAAAGACTTTTCTTTTTTTGAGTAAATCATTTATAGCAATATGATACATTTAGTAATTTCCTTAGAAATCTATTAAAAGAAATGATTTTCATTTAACAAGAAAATAAGTACCCTATTAGCGCAAAATGCCAAACATTGTTACGATATCTTCTCGACATTGGCCTGCATTCAACATATCGGACAACATCGTGGGAATATTTTATAATATCTTGTGCTAATAGGGTAGGGGGGCCATGGAGAAAATTATCATTAAATTTATTTTCATGGAATAAAAAAGAAACACAATTAATAGTATCCCTTAATTGAACAGCATCCTTATAATTTATACCCTCTTAGCTCGTTTATATAATAAATTAGTTACACATTGCTTGCTCCTTAATAAATTTAAGCAAAAATAGAAACAGATTCTAATGATCAAAAGCATACAAGACATAGAAAAGGACAGCTGGGACAAGATTTTACCTATAAAATATTGATAGATTAAATCTATGACGCTTGAATAAAAGAAAAAAAAAGTTATTTGGGAAAGAACTGGCATTTCTTTCATACCGTGGACGTTACCATCTGTTCAAAGTATTGAATGCCTACTCCATATTAGAACCCCCCCCCCCTTTTTTTTTGCACAAACTTATTTACTATAGTATGATAGGTTCAGTGATTCTCCTAAAAATCAGTTAAAAGAGATAATTTTCTTTCTACAAGAAAGTAGGAAAGAGCTTGTCATGCAATAAAGCAGAAAACACAATTAATAGCATCCATTAATGAAAACACAGGATGTATAACTTATCCTTATTGATTTTTGCGCTCTTAGCTCTTGTTTATAAATTATGTACACCATATTTGTTCCTTAATAAATTTTAACAAAAACAGAGACAGATTCAAAGGATCGAAAGCTTACAAGACATAGAAAGGGACATCTCGGACAAGATTTAACCTATCAAATTTATGACACTGCAATAAAAGAAGAAAAAAGTTACTTGGGAAATAACTGGCATTCCTTTCAAACCGTGGACGTTTCCTCCTGTCCAAGTATTGAATGCCCATTCCATATCAGAAACCCCTTAAATATTTTTTGCATAAACTCACTTACTATAGTACGACAGGTTCAGTGATTCTCCAAGAAATCTATTAAAAGAAACATTTTTTTTCCTGAAAGGAAAGGGAAGAGTCCACAAGAAAAAGAGGGGAAGAGCGTGGATAAGATTCCTTTTGCAAGCCCTGATACGCAGCTATATAATAGATAAGGAATAGAAGGGGTGTCTTTTTTTATTTATTTATTTCACTCTCTGCCTCTTTTTGAAGTCGATATATTTTCCCTTTGGTCAAGCTGACATGAAAGGCAGAAATGTATATATCAAAGGAGGAAAAAGGATTTCTAGAATGGAGTATGTTTACTGAAGAGAGCGTATGTTTCCTTTTGGTCGGTTTGGTGTGCAATAGTGCAGAAGGCAGTTTGGGATGCATTGGCCAAATAAGAAGAACTCCATTCGTATTTTTTTTATCGGGTATCGAGGAAAGATCTTTGTTCTGAGACTGCTCTTTATCTCATGAATTCTAATTTCTAAGCTTTTGTTGCAGATAAATAATAAATAGAGCGAACATTGGATGGCACTTTAAATATTGCATAAATAATTTCCCTGGCAGATCATGAATGTTTTATTTTAAGAGGTAAATTTCTTCAAAAAAAACCTATCATATTAGTGATTAAACTGAAACTAAGATGGAAGGATATGAAATACATTATGTGAGTTCGCACTTACAATCTTGTTTGAAAGATATTTATAATATATTCTTAAGTTTTGGATGATTAATTATTGTTTGGGATTTAAATTATTCAGATATTTATTTTAAGGTATCATCACCAATATCCTCAATATTCAAATATAGAAAATATATGAAAAGTGGTGGAGCTGTTTTACAAAAACATTAATAAGACATATCGTACAAGAAGAGATACAGCAATAATGCAATCAAATATAGAATTTAGGATAATTCAGAAGAATTTCATAATTGTTAGAAACATAACATTTTTGGAATATGTACCTAATATTAATAATAGTTGCTAAAAAAAGGCTTATTAAAACATAATATCCAATTTAATTGCAGAAATAACATATATTGCAAAAGATTATCTTTATCAGAAATCTATAACAATAATGAAGAAATGCCATTTATTTGGTGTTTTCCAATTCCAATTTTTTTCCTCTTTTGATTTCAGATTTGGTGGGTTTTGGATATTGTATAACAACAGATAATAAGATAGTGGCATAGACATGAAACATCAAAGTAAAATAAAATACTTTGTGTTCAATAATTATTTAATGAAACCCATAATGATATTTATATAGTTTCAGTTGGAAAAATGCTAAATGAAGTAAAAAAATGAAATGAAATGAAAATGAAGTAAAACATTATTTGTTATTTCAATTAATAAATGCACTGCTGAAGAAGTTATGAAATCTTTTTCCTTTTACAATGTCTATTCCTATTATTTATAATTAATAACAGGACCATATATATTTAAAAGTAGAATAGAATATAGACTGCAATTATTTATATCATTTAAAATGTTTTTCCAGATGGAAGTATATATCTGTCTTTAACAGTTTAGAAATTAATTATTAGGCCTTGATTAGAGTAGATATTTGTATAAAATAAAATACATTTCTAAAAGTAAAATCTTCAGTTAACGTATACGTAAAAAACTTCTTTAATCTCTCTGCTCTTCGAATTATAAAATGTTCTTTTCAGTTTTTAAAATTACGAACGTATTTCTGCAAATTTTTTTTCAGCCATGTTTTTCTCAGTTGTCTTTTATCGATGATAATTTGTAATATATGCTGCCTTGTTCGCTAAAAATGTAGGAATCAATGTTTATAACTTTTTGGT
The DNA here is from genome assembly GCA_026543865.1 of Argiope aurantia. Lineage (NCBI taxonomy): Eukaryota > Metazoa > Arthropoda > Arachnida > Araneae > Araneidae > Argiope > Argiope aurantia. The sequence goes on from JAPMOR010085920.1 coordinate 201,218, forward strand.
TGTAATGTTATTGAAGATAATGTTGTTTTTACTGACAGGCAAAGAGGCTTCGTTTTAACTTTTTTCTTCTATAATTTAGTCGTATTTTATTAATTTTGTGAACAGATTGTATACCAGATTTCCTATGTTTAATCGTAAGGTTTTGATTTATTGTGTTTGCAAGCAGGGAAATAAATATAATTACAAAAAAAAATATTTTTATGATTAAAAGAAATTACAAACTTGAGGATAAGTCTAAATCTGGAGATGATTGCGATTACTTTGTAATTAAAAAAGTATAAAGTCTCGATGATCAATGAAAATCTACACATTTTTCCATTCATTTCCTCTATTTTTCAATGAGTCAAATATTTCGACGCTTTTCATTCTAATGAAAAAAGAAAGACTCAAAGCAAAATTTCTATTTCCTTCTTTTATTTCAAAACTACAATAACTCATTGCTTCCCTCCTATAGAAATAATGAAAAAGGGGCGACAGAAAACGACTGCAATGACAATGGATTTATTTTACAACTCGAAAAATAAATGCATACTCTGGGCTTCAACATAATCAAAAACAAGGGGAAATAAATGAACCAGCTTTTCGCAAATGCGAATTTTTAAGACAGAAAGTCTGTTTTTAAATCAAAAACCGGAACGTCATTCCGTCGACGTGCGGAAATTTTTTGATATTCTGCTCCAGCGGAAGTCCAGTTTAAAACCCTACTGTGCCATTCGTTTCCGAAACTCTTTTACTCGGCAAATGATCGAACAAGGCCGAAAAAATCCGGAAAATGCCGACTTCCCACTGAGATCTCGCTTGACCTTCCTGTGTACCAGTTTTTCGATAACCCAGACGAAGATTTCCTCTGCTAAATGCGCTTCAACATTCCCGCCCTTTCGAGTTTTTGTTTTGGTTCCACGTGCTGGGGGGACGAGCGCAACACTGGGGGTTGGGTAAATATTGCGGGAAAGAATCCAGTTGTCATGTTTGAAATTTTCATTTCATTGATTCTAACATTAAAGCCAACAATTTAGGGCTTAAACTACCAAACTTGTATTATGAAAAAAAAAAAAAAAAAACCATTTTATCTTTAAATATGATTCATAAGGTAGATTTAAATATGTTTTAAAGAAAAATAATCATATAATGAGTGGATTTACAATGAAAGTGCAAGAACACCTGTTCAGAACCTTCCTTTTTTGTGGGGAAAGCAGTAAATGTTTAAATAATGTAATTGTTTCTTCTATTTGAAAGTAAAGCAGTGACTGAAGAACTACGAAAGAACTGGGGTGCGCATGTGTCTAAGTGTGCATGTATGAAGCAAAACATACAACTTAAAAGTAACTGCATTGTGTAAATTTGCAAGAAAATAAGTAAAAATTTGTTACGTACTGTTCGTTTCAGTATTCTGAGACGACCATTTTTCGATGATTCTATCTCATTAATGAGATAGGCGCGGAAGGATGAGCGCATTTCCGGAATTCGTCATTTTTTGACCTTGATTTTCGCCCTATTAGATACTTTTTTGTTCAATTTTTTTTCACTTGCATGTGAGCATCGTGTCTTTTCTGACCTTATTATTTTAATTCCCAGAGTAATCCGAGTTTATTTTATTGTTAAATGTAAACATTTCATCCTTTCGTCTTTCCCCTCACCCCTATTTTACCGAATTATACCCATCCAAATGCATGCGTGAAAGGGCGGAGGGTTTTAGAATCTGTTGTCAAATAATATACAGATTTTCTTACATACAGAAAAAAAAATATACTGGGAAAAAAACTCTGTAATGCAAGATTTCATATTTTAGAGAAACTTTAAAATTATTTCTCAATAAGCATTATATATTTTGAGTTAGTGCATTGTATGTTTTCTTTTAAGAAGAGCCACCTGTTAAATGAGGAATCGTGAAATCTCAAATTGTCTCTTTAAAATAGTGTTTGAAATTTTTTTAAAAATAAGTGCTCTCCTGCTGTTTTGAAATTTAAAAGTTAGAAAATTATAATCCCTTTCAGTCTTATACGAAGTAACTTATTCTCATATTCTTTCATTAGTAATAGTTATTCCTGCAGTGATGAAATGGATCATAAGAAACAAATTGAGAGAGATTTGTTACAAGTTGAGTAGCACAAACACAATTTGGTAGTAATGATACGTAATGATAATAGATACATCGTTCCAATTACACCATCAAGTATCCATTATGGAAAATTTGAAAATAAAATTTAAATAATAAACATACATTTAACATTCTTAATCTTTAAATTTAAAAATAATAAGAAATAAATCTTTATAAGGATTTAACCAATTGAAATGCCAGGATTGTTTTCCGCTTGAATGACTGACAATTCTATTTCCATTTAGCTTTACATTTTCAATACATATTGCATTTTTTAATATTATATTTAAAACCGATTTCAGAAACAGCATTTTCTTTCTGTATCTAAATATCATTCTATATTTAGTATGAAGATTATAATCAGGCATAAACTCGTCCAAAACGAAATTCTATAAAATCACATTCGATTTTCTCCCTTTCAAAGCGCCAGAATCGCTTGCAGCCCCCTTTTTTACTTTTTCTGTCTTAGCGAAAACGGAATTGTCTTTTGTCTTATGATATTTTATTCTGGAAACTGAGCTAACTTTCAGAATATATTTTTTCCCTCCTTTCAAAAGCGCTCCTCTTTTGTGCTAATAGAGTTGATACTGGACCGACACAAAATAAAATTTTCGAAAAGGAAAATTTCATTCCAATTTCTGTCATCGCTTTTGTTAAAATGAAGCAAGAAAGCATTGTCTGACGGCTTCTACAAATTAATGAACCAAAATTACTCCTTGGAATGGAAAAATTCACGATTTTTCGAAGAATTCCGTCGAGTAGTTGAACTTTAATGGTATCTCTTTGTTCTTTTAATGACGTGTCAATTGTTTCACGGCTGTAGCTTAATTCTCTGAACTTTACTTTTTTGAAACTCTCAGACTGAATCCCCCTCCCAATCTGCAAAATTTAAATAGAAGAATGTAACATTGAGAGGGGGAGGAGTCATACTGTTCATTAATTCTCGTGTCCTCTGAATTCAACTTTTTGCGATACGCAATGCAAAATTTAATAATACCCTTAAACCATGCTTGTTTCATAGAATTTCAAAGAACAGATAAAATTTAGAAATACGAAATACCATTTAGTTGATGATAGATAAAAAAAAAACATTAAAAAATCCTTTATTTCTATGGTTTCTGAGATCTCATAGCCTGTAATGAAGAATATTTTTCAACTTTTGTGTTAGTACTTTTTTGTTCAAAATGGTCTTGTAGGATAAGGGCATGGATGAAGAAAAGGAATAGATGAAATGAGTCATGGATTCCATACATTACATGTACTTTATTCTTGTTGGATAAGTGATGGTATAGATGTAAAGCTAGAATATGAGGAAGGAAATCACAGATTTCACTTTCTAACTAACTGCGTCTTGTGGGATAAGATATCTCATGTGCCTGTAATGAAGAATATTTTTTTAACTGTTGTGCAAGTACTTTTTTGCTCAAAATGGTCTTGTGGGATAAGACTTGGCACGGATGAAGAAAAGGAATAGATGAAAGGAGTCATGGATTCTATACACTACATGTACTGTATTCTATTCTTTGGCTTATCGAGGTCTTGTGAGATAAGATTTGCTTGAGGATAAGATAAGTTAAAAAGCATTAATATAAGAAAGGAGATTCCATGTAATCCATCTTCAGGTTTAATGCAATCTTGTCGAAAAAGACAAGCCTAGCTGAAGAGCATTAATAGAATAAAGGAACTCATGGATTACATTCGCCAGCTGTACTGCGGTCTTGTGGGATAAATATCATAGATGTTGAATAGAATATGATGATGGGGACGATGAAATCCATTTTCTGCCTTACTGCAGATTGGTGGGATAAGATATGCTTGTGGTTAAGATAAGATAATTGCATTAATAAGTGAAAGAAATTAACAGATTTCATCCTTTAGATGTGTTCTGGTTTTGTCGGATAATTCATTGCATAGATGTAGAGCAAGAATATGAAAAAGGAGATCATGAGGTTCTATTCCAAGTTTGGCCTTCAAACTTTTTTTTGAGGGGGTGAATGTCCAAAATGCATATAGAACTTTCTAGTGCTTGTGTTTTAACCTCACAATCACCAAAGATCACACGCTAGATTCAGTAAAAACGCTTTTTCACTCCAAAGACCGATATTTCGTATCTGTTGCTATGTAATTAACATACGAATATTGGATTTCCCTCGGCACAATTTTCATATATGGAGCCCTGGCGAAAGTCTGAAAATTCGTGATCTTAGCATCATTGTTTAAAGATTACAAATTTATAAGGACAAACGGAGCGGGGAATAAAACCTTTATGCTAGAGTATGTGGGAAAAATGTGGGGAAACCAATCTCGCTAATTCCTACTGCTAATCTCGCTAAATTTCTACTGCTGCATTATTATTAACACAAATAAAGAATTTGTAAGAAAACTCTATTCGTATATCTTGAATTATAAATGAACGAAAGTAAATAGAAAAAGATATGGAGGTAGAAATATGCCAGACAAATTTCTATCATAAAAACAACACATACCACCGAGTGCTACCGCTCTTGGAAACAATTACCTGCTTCCTTACTACCCGTGTCCTTTCCCCATGTCGCTACAATAAAATTCATACCTTTACAGATTATTCATTAGATTACTTTGTATTCAATTGCGCCGTTTAGTTCGAACTATTTTTTCCTCCTTCCATTCGATATATAATTCCCCCAACCCGTTCTCGATGATATCAGAGAGTGAAATAATGGCCCAAAAAACTTTCCCTGGCATGCCATTCAAACAGAAATAAACACACACAACCCAGCAAACTATAATCTAAAATGACCAAAGAAATATTTTATGTGAAAATGCTTACTCCCCGGTGGGGAAGTTCTATTTTCTCTAAGTTAGACGCCGTTTCGGAAATCCATTTTTGATTTATTTATGGCGCTTCGCAGCAGAGTTATTTGGTAAATAGAATGCCAGGAGGCATATGTTCCTTGAATAGATATATGTAATCTTGTTGGTTGTGGGATTTTCCGTTGCGTTATTTTAATGTAATGTAAGCAATGTTTATTTATCCAGAATTTTGTTCCGTGCACTACTACTGATCGTATGGGTGGGTACTCGTCATATCGAGGGCTACTTCCGATGATGATTCAGAAGTAGATATGATAGGTATACTCGAAAGTTGAAATTCTCGTATGTCAAGAGTAAAATATAACGAAAGATTGGTTACGAACGTAAGATAATGTCGTCGTACCGATCGTCGACTCACCGTGAACTTTTATGGATTATTTGTTTGATAGATTCAATATTGTTGCCTTCATATTCGCTTTACAGATACATGTTGTTGCTTAGATATATTAATCTGTTCTGTAGATTCATGTTGTTGCCTCCGTATTTCTTGCATAGACTCGTGTTATTTGTCACATGAAATTTGTGTAGACTTATGTTGTTACCTTTTTTCTGTAGATTCATATTATTGCCCCAAAATTTGTTCTGTAGAATCATATTATTGTTTCTACATTTGTTGTGTAAATTCATGTTGTGCCATTACTTGTTCTGTGGATTCGTTTTGTTGCCCCTAATTTTGTTGTGTAGACTCATGTTATTGTCTCCATATTCCCTCTGTAGATTCATGTTATTGCCTCCATATTTTTTTCTGTAGATTCATGCTATTGCCTCCATATTTGTTCTGTAAATTCATGTAGTTGTCCCATATTTGTTGTGTAAATTCATGTTATTGCTCCCATATTTGTTCTATAGATTAATGTTATTGCCTCCATATTTGTTATGTAGATTAACGCTATTGCCTCCATATTTGTTTTGTAGATTTCTATTGTTACTTAAGCTGAGGTTTTCTTGGTAAATATAGTATAAATGCTCAGAAATTGAAATTTTATTGTGAAAAGTCAGAAACAGTAGGTAGAAGATACTGAAAGTAAATTATGAAATTGGTTAGACAATATTCTATAAACATCATCACTGTTTTTTACGAGTATTTGATTTATCTATTTTGCAGACACTTGTTAAGGAATGGCACTTGTAATGTTTTGCATGTTTATTTGGCAGAAATATTCAAAGTATAAAATTTCTGTATGTAGATAGTAAGATATAGTAGGCATTTTATGTTCAACATATAAGAATAATAAGATGGTAATATTCAGAGCTTTAAATGTCAATTGTGAGGATTCAGTTACAATGGATATTTGTTGCTGCTTGTAATAAATACAATAAGTTATACAACATTCAGTACAAATAATTCATTCGCCATGTGTTTTAATTAGTATTTGATTTATTTAATCTGTTCAGCCATATTGAAGGTTGCCTCTGTTGCTGATTCGGTAGTATGTTTGATAACATTACTCAAAGATCGAAATTTTTATTCCAAGGAAATAAGCTGCAGGAAATAATTGATAACGAACATACTCAATTCATTTTGCAAGACGATTTCTATTTTAAGTAAATGAACATCGATTAACCGTCATACTTATTTATTGTTTGTAACAACAGACCGAATATCTTCGCTTGGATCTGAGTGGAATTTTTGATTTTCGATTATTTTTATTTATTATTATTATAATATTATATTCATTATTATTTTTTTATTTATAATGAATATTATATATAAAAATATATTTTCTTTTTAAAAATTGGAAATTAAAAGTATGAAAGGGTACTTAGTATCTAAAGATAATTAAATTATTAGAATAGTAAAAATATTAAGAAGTGAAATAAGGAGACTTTAAAAAATTTCATTTAAATAGAAAATCAAACGAACGCACAACTGGTTAAAAAACAAGCATTCCTTTGAAAAATCTTTTATTGTATCGTTTGGCGGCAAGTTGTTTTATATGGCTTAATTAATCTCAAATACAATTAATTAAGAAAATTAACAAAGATTTGTTTTTTTTTTCTGAAACAATTAGAACAGGTTTTATAAATGTGAAATATGTAATTATAGATTTAAAAACATAAAAAAAAAATATGCGGGTTTTTCAGTGAGTTTATTTTATCCTTTGCAAAGGATTTTAATAAAATATACAAAGATATTTAGCAAGCATTAAAGTATCCGACTAGGTTAAAAATATGGATGAAAATTCGCATTTTTATTTTATCTATTTATTTATTTTTGCAGTTTCAAAAAATAGGTACGGTTCTATTTCTAGTGACCTCTTTATTTTGTCCCTATGTCGATTAGAAAGCAAAGTATAGCAAACTATTGACTTGACGCTTTTTATTTATGCACGATTGTCATCATATCTAAAAGTAATCAAAATATCTTAATGAAATTTATAGTTAGTGCTCGTTATGCTATTCAGAATGTGAAAAACAATGGGTTTGATATTAAATGCTCTAGACGTGGATTAATGATTGTTTAATTGAAATACTGTTGAAAAAGTTCTAGAATTTGATAAATAATTTCATATATTAAACACATATTTTATTTTTGAATATAATTCTTAGGCAACAGTTAATTACACTCTAAGCTATGTTACACATGTAATGTTACAAGGAAAAATTGAAAACTGTAACAATTTTTTTTCTTCTTTAGAGCAATCCTAGTTTTTGTAAATAAATGCTAAACTTTGCATCAAAATAATGCTTTTTTTTTCGAAAAGCTACATATATATTTAAATAATTTGACTTTTATTCATCATTTTGTTAGTATTTTAATGAAACGACATCAAATAAACATTATTATTATTATTTGAAAAATCTGCTCTTAACCAAGTCAGATGCATTAAGCTAGGTAAATTTTTAGTTTCAGTATTATAAAAGAATGTATATGCATATTCTTTGCTTTATTATTGATCTTATTTACAAAAATATCATTCTTCACTTACAATTTTATAAAAGTAGATCTCGAAAAAAGTGTAAAAATTTAGAACTCTAATTTTTAATCGCTCCCTGAAAGCGAAATTTATTAAAATGATCTATTTGTATGCATTTGTCAAATTGAAGCCAAGGAAAATGTTAAGAGATATGAAAATGTTAAGTTATTAAAGCTAGATCATCCAGCAGAGCGCAATTGCAATTTAGAAATGACAAGCGTAAGTTTTTTGAAGTGCCAAGTTTTCATATTCCTATTTGTGACTGCAGTCAAATGAAAGTATCGTTACGATTCATTGACCTTTACATTATCAGTTAATGAATATGTAAGAAAAAGAAACGTTATTTTAGAGAAACTTTGCGAAAGTACTAGCTTCCATATCTCCATTTGCTATTTTTCTGTTTGTTAGTTTTTTTTATTCTGTTTTTTTTTTAAAATTATACTTGCTTCGTGATTGTTTGAATCTAATATAGATATGAGAAAGTGAAATTTTTTGCAAAAGTTGATAACTTTTATCGATGAAATATTTAAAGTAAACAAATATTCAAAATACAGAATAAGTGATTTCTACAGATTATATTAAGAACTGTTGGGCTATATAAAGAATAAAAAATGTAATGTAGTAGAGAAAAACCTTCACAATACGCTTATTTTGCATCCCTTTATCGAAACACCATATCATCTGTGGTGATACCATGGTGGTGACAACTTAATTCACAATATCGTTACCCTAGAAATTCGAAAGAAAAGAAAATTTAAAGTTAAAAAAATATATGAAAATCGAAGGGAGTCTGTGATGTAAAGGAAAATGAGGAAATATTTCCGAAACAAAACTTGGAATGATTTTTCGAATTGTAGCCGTCCTATTGAAGACAAAGTAGATATATCTATTTTGTTAAACATTATCGTAATCCATTGCAAATGTTTTATGCTGTTATTTTACTTAATAATAATGTGTCTGTTATGCATATGATTAGAAATAATCATTGAATTTGCACACTCTTGCAGTTAGAATGAATCTGTAATATTTATTGTAGAATGGTAAAATGTGCAACGAATCAGTCTGAGATACAAGCTAATGAACATGTATTAAACTTATATGAAATTAAATATTGCTTAGCTTCCATATGAAAGCTGACATATAGTACAAATGTAAATTGCAGAGTATGAACACGACAGATCAGTTTTATATCCTCTACAATAGGTTTTTCTTATTTTTCTTATTTTTTACAATTAACCTATGAAAAATTACTAGAAAGAAATTAAGACAGAAATGAAATTTTAAAAAAAGATTAACATATTAAACTATAAAAATGAATTTTACAAAACTGGATAGTTACAATACTTAGGCTGTCTTCTGCTTATAAACTGAATGAAAATTTTTATTTTGCAAATGAGAATGGTTTTATGAAAAAAATTTATGTAACATGATGTTAATATGATAAATAGAAAAACTGAATTCATTTTCAAATTGCTCATTTATGAATGCTCATGCCCTTAGAGATGGACAATCCTAGATATGGAAATCAGAAACTTCCGGTTCAGTGTTTGAATCTTATTTTCTCGGGGGTTATATCAATGTTGTAGGGTCGATTTATCTCTATTTCAATAACGGGAGATGCTTTTTGAGTCAGATTTTATGACGTGGCCGGTGATGGCCATTAGAACACAATATTAATTCCAATATCTGAATAATCGCGATGACTTTATTCAACTATACTTAGGCACAGAAAGTAGAAGCTTTCTCAAATGTAGAATGTTCCAGAATTGTGCCTTGTCTTACTAAAGAGAATTTTGCAAGTAAACTTAAATTCCTGTTAGGGATATTCCTTTTACGGAAGACGAGGACGGAGGTCTCAGGAATATGTACAGGAAATGCACATTCAAGATAAAAAGAAACCATTCGTATACATTTATACAAGACTTCCAAATTTAAGATTAATAAAGGACTAATAATTTTAATTTCATTCCTTTTAAATGTTCGCGTTTATAATACATATTTGTATAATTCTAATTTCATAATTGCTTTAAAATATTAATGTTATAATTACAGATAGAATTATTTATTGCAAAAGAAAAGAAAATTGTCAGGTTTATATTCCATTTCTCTAGATATTCCCGAATTAAGAAATAAAAATGCTCATTATTGCAACTACATCAGGACCATTGAACTGGTCTTTTGATTATAGCTCTGTAATAATGTTCATAGTTTATTTCTCCCAAGTGGTTTTCTTAATTTAAGTCAGACATTTCTTAAAATTACCTTAAAAGTCATTCAAAATTGAGAAAATATGTTATCAGAAATATTACACTTTCCGTGACTTATTCTCATAAAGAACTTTCTTTATTATTCCCGTAAGTATTGTTTCAGATTGTATTTTAATTGATTCCTCTTCTAAATTAAATCTGAGCACTATTAGTACTTCTTAAGATTTGGTTATTGTGAAAATTCCATTTCCTAAGAATTTTTCAATGTTTCACTTTCGAACATAAACTTTGGAAATTTGTAATTTAATCATTATCTCTGCATTGCCCTTTCCTAATTTCTAAAATTGAACAGAAAAAAATCAAAACTTGATTCGAAATTTATTCTAAACGCGATTTTTCTAGTTCGTCGAAATGTCAATTAATGAAATTCTTCAAATTAATCTTAAAATTGCTAGCATGTTTTTAAATGTGACTTTAATGGTCTCGAAACAACTGACAATAGACTGTTTTATCTCGAACGGATCTCTTATTTAGTATTCAAATCCTTTAATAGAATTTTTAGAAAAGAATAAAATTATTACAGCTTAAACAAAAGGAAGAAATGAAAAAAAAAATTAACTCCATGAAAATCAATTACTTTAACAAAATAAAGAGAAGCGGAGATCGTTTTTTGGCAGCAATGTTTGTAGCAGACGATTATTAATGAAAGTTTTTCTATAATTCTTTTTAAAATTGACATCATTTAAAAACGGCAAATGAGAATACTGGATTTTCAAAAGCAGTCTGCTTTATATATATATAACCTTGCTTTTATTTTAATGGTTAAAATACAACCCATTTGTTATAGTTTATTATTATTTTTTGAACAAATTCTCGCTTTATTTAGTCGGAAGTTATTAGTTTAATCGTTTTCCTTGACCTAATGTAGCAAACAAAACATTTTCAAATAGAACTTGTTTCATTTAAAAATTTTTCTTTTGATGTTTGCATTTGAAATAAAATGGTAGCAACTTTTCTAAATCAATCTTTTTAATGTAAAAATAACTTCAAATGAATTTATTTTAATTATTTGTATAAAACAAACAAATTTAAATCAGCTTATTATCAATTACATTAATATTCAAGGAAATATGTTTCGAATGTTTATTTACGGTTATAGTTTTTATGCATTTTGAGTTTCAATAAACAATAGGTTTTTGTAAAGAAAAGAAAACATATTTTTAAAATTTTTCTAATATTTTAAGTAGTTTTATTGCCTCTAATTCGTTATATATCGTTGTTTTGAAAGAATTATAATCTAGTTGTTCATTTTTTCTCATATATCGTCTATGCAGAAGCAATTAAAATTTCGAAATACATTTAATCGCATTTTTTTAATTTGCATTTTATAAAATGCAATTTCGATTTCCGAAGCTTATTAAATAAAATATTTGTATGTTAATAATGGTAAAATTGAATAATTGGTTTACTGAAAAGATGAATCTATATACTTACTACATGACTGTTTAAAAGTTCTTAACTGTTTGCAAAAATCTGTTCATGATTTGATAAGTCACGGTTAGATTTCAAGACATCAGATGTGCGCAAAACCCTGTATTTTAAAATGGAAGTAGTTATATTATCTTCTAACAAAATGTTTCCAATATCTTATCTAGTTTTACATATTTATAGATGGCTATAATATATTAGAACCAACTGTTAGTACGATTAATAAAAATTGCAATATATACGATTAATAAAAATTAATACAATAAAAAAGATTTAATTGTTTGATTTTAATTATAGATTTCGTTATAATTAAAATAATTATTATATGTGCGTAATTGTACATAGGAAAAATAATCGATTAATTAATTAATGATTTGCTTAATTATGATTTTTGATATCATAATAATGTTGACTGCATATAAAAAGGTAAGAAAATGTTATTCAACAGTTTCTTAAAATTGCAAATATTTCACTTCATCGTCTTATTCATATATGGCTTTAAACTTTTTGAACGGAAGTATAATTAGTTTGATTCAGTACTACTGATATAAACAAAACCTAGACTGATTAGCATCAGTTTGAGTTTGTCAAAGCCATTTACAACTATATTATTTCTCAGCTTCACAGGTTATTTTATTTTTTAAAAATTTAAATTTTTACATCTAAAATTAATGAATATATAGTTTCTGGCACTGCAAACACACTATGCTATTGAAATCTGTTATTTTATGAAATCGACCACACTGTAGGCACCCAAAACAATTGCCCTACACACAAGGTTGAAATTTCCACCTTACCTAAGCAATCCATCCGCCTACTCATCCAACGCTTCAAGGCGCCAATTTAAAAGTCAAGGCTAACAGGGTAGAACATTTTGACTCATTTGAGGTATCTTCTCACGTACCTGTTTTCTAAGTTTAATTTTTAAAAGAAACTTTCTTTTGGATTATTGCTGGGCGTTTCCACGATTTGCAGATGACACCTTTTTTATTGTGACCTTGGACATCGTTTTGTGGACGTTTCTTTCAAGTCATTGAAGAGTTAACGGATGAATTATTGTTTTCGAACGGTATCTGGGTGTTGATTTTGCGATAATTGATTTTTATTGACGACCTTTGAACTCACAAGATGTTTTTTTTTGCACCTGATTATGAAGAAGTAGACTTTGAGTGATGAGCAGTGTTTACAGTTTTAACATATGAAGTAAACAGAAATATTTAAAAGCTGTTTTTTTTTCTTCTAGTTTTTAAAGTTGGCCTTAAGCGGTATGATGTTACTGTGTCAACGTCCGTGTTCAAGGAAGTGGTGGTTATACATTACTATAGAAAAATGCGTTGCCTTCACCTATTTTATTGCGTCTTTTTTTCCACCTTTTTCACAGTCACTAATCTTGATTTCCACGAGGTTATCCATTTTTGTGTATAAATCTCTGTCTATTTTTTACCGCAAGGCGAAACTAATTCCATTATTTCAATCCGAATTATAAAAGTTGTTTTTTTAAGGACCATTTTAAATAAAGATTTAAAAAAAGTTTATATGGTAAAAATTTTCTGTGCACTGTTTTGAAATCCAGATTTTGCATTGATGTGAAATTGAAAATAAGTTTTGAAGATAAAAATTCATGATTTCATGAAATTCAAGATTAGTTTAGAAATTTGTAAATGTTGCATTTGCATATGTCACAGATCCTCTAACGTTCAAGTAGATTTATTTATCGGCAACTTAGTTTGATCAATATCTCATTTTGTATTAGAGCAATTGGTTTATACGAAACTATGAACTGGCTATCGTTTAAACATTTGTAAATATCGTATTAATATATTTGTAAATTGTCATATTCTCTAAAATTCATACGCATTTATTTATTAGTTTCTTGTTTGGTCAAACGTCCGGTTAGAAATATGCTAAACTAAATGGATATTCTTGAACCATTGAATGAACACGTAACAAAAATTATTTATATTACTGGATTAATATCTTTTAACACTTTTTCGCCCTGGTAAAGCAGAGATTTATGATAAAATATCAAAATAAAAAGAATAATCAATAAATAGCATTTAAAATATTGAACAAAATGATCTTAAGGATATATATACCACTGTAATATAAATAAATAAGAGAGTTATTAATGATTAATTTTATTTCACTTAACTTTTCTTTTAAAGAATCATTTTAAAAAATGAAACGTATTACATCCGGATGGTATAAGCAGAAAAATATTTTTTTAAGTTAAAAATAATTTAATTCATGCAAGTAAATCTGATTCTTACAATTTTATTTATATTTATTTTTTGATATACTTTTCTAATTTACCAAAATTAAAACTTCAGTTTTAGAATCGTTTAGAGTTATTAGTTTGTTATTTCCAAATGAATTATTGGTACTAATAAAGAGCTTATTTCTAAATATAAAACAGATTTTGGAGATATTTTTAAAATTTTTTTGAAAAGATATCAAATAAGACCCTTGTAATAGATTTCAGTTTTTTTTAAAATTCCAATTAAAATATTTTAGCATAAATCAAAGTTTTAAAAAAAATTAAAAATGAAGTAATCATCAATGGGGAAATGATAAATTTGTACTGTTCTACTTTTTCATTTCGGCTAAAATTCGAAAAGAAATAGCAAAAAGACAAAATAAAACACATATTGGCGAGTAATTTTAAATTTAATAAATACAAAATAATTTGAAGCAAAAGAAAAATTTAGAAGAAAAAATATTTATATTCAAGCTAAAGCGATTATTGTGAAAGTATTTATAAAAAAAAATATTACTGTTTATTTATGTTTGAAGTTTGTTACTTGTAATAAATATTGAATTAATATTTATTACCAAGAACACAATTAATTTTTACAATACTCAACTTCAGCAATATGTTATGAGAAAACAAACGAGGGGAAGTGCTCTCTTCAAAACTTGTTAGCATATTTTATAATAATGGTGTTATCACAAAGAGCGCCTTACATGGTATAGGCGTACAATAGTTACGAAATACTAATCCTTGGCTTTGAATGCAGCATTTTTATTGAAGCTATCGTATAGTCCTTGGCTAGTTATTTGGTGATTAAAATTATTCAAAAATCGAATTTGTATTTTAGTTGCGTTTTCCCAAATGATTGAAAAAAAAATTGATGCAGAACTGCACTTGCAGCAAAAAATTTCATGTATTTAAATCATTGTGTCTTTGAGTTATCATATGTTTCTGAAAGTAAAGATTGACAGACGGACAATCCCTTATCAGATTTGGTTCAAAATCTGAAAGTTGTCTAGACTATAGATGTTAATTCGGTGCATTGAATTTTATCTATCTAGTTCTCTTCATTTTGTAGTTATCGTGTTATAAATTATATTCGAACAGCTGGACAGACAGACTTACTCACAAGAGGTTTTGCTCAAAATTTGATATCTACAAATTTAGTATAAAGACAGTATATCAAATTTTCTCCATCTAGATCAAAGCATTTTTTAGTTATGTTTGTCACAGACAGACAGAAATTTTCCCAAAATGTGTTTTTTGAACCCAGGATATTTGTCAATTGCTACACTTTCTCTATACTACGTATACGAGAAAGTAAAAAAGCGGTTTCATATGGCCAAGAACTTTGTATATCGTATACATTAACTCAAGTAATACATTAACTCAAATAAAACAAAGAATTAAGAATAAAAGTAAATCATGCTCAAACCAAGACAAATATTGCAAAAAATATTCATAAAAACAATAATTTTATGGTCCAAACTAATATTTTAATTATCTCTTATAACTAGAATCCAGATTAATTATAATTTCCTTATGATCCCAAAACCCTAACCATCCTTAAATCCAATCGATCCTGATGACTTCGCGTGCTAAGCGAGAAAATTAAACACCAGCATCTGTTTACCAAGCCGTCGGATCTGCCCATTATGACAGTACGGAAGAAACAGCAAGCGCCGTGGAGGATTACCTGAGTGAAAAGGGGATATTTCCGCTCTCCTTTGCTTACGAACGCCTACTCTTTTATTCCCAACTTCTTCCCATTCTCCTTCTTCTGCTTCTTTATCTTTATTCTTTTGTTTTCTTTCTTCTAGTCAGGCTCACTATCGTATTATTGCGAAGCCAGAAGTACTGAATTACAGAAGAGGAGTTAAGTTTCGCTTGGAGGAAAAGTCGGTTTTTATTGAGCGACTCCTGACAATCGATGGATTGAATGGGGCGTTTCAGAGAAAAGTTAAGGAAGGCCTGGAAGTAGGGTTGTAATTGTGGTTAATTTACAGGATACTTAACTGTAGGATTTGTAGGATATTTAAGTGCTTGCTGGATATTTAAGCGTAGAAGTTGGTGATCGTTTAAAAGTTTATAGGGCATATAAAAGTTAGAATGGAGGTTTAAAAAACTAGAATTGCAGAACTGACTTCACTATTTACATTCCATGATTATAGTTTGTTAGTAAGATATTTAAAAGTAAAACTTAGAGGAGATTTAAGGACTTACAAAGCATTTGAAAGTCAGAAAGTGTAGATAATTTAATAGCTTTTGTAAAAGTTAGGTTTATTTTCACTTACTTTATTTAGCTTGATTCCTTTCGCATTTGAATGTGTGACAGCAAAAACGATGTGAGCTAGTAATATCAAAATGATAAGGATTTTTTAAAAAATTATATATATTTTTAAATCAACTATCAATTCTTTTGTATCTAGTGAATTTTATATTACTTTATTTGTTCAATTAATTTATTTTATATGAAAAGATTTAAAGGATTTCTTTAGAATGTGAAAGCAACATAAACATAATTTCGAAAAATAAATGTAATTTCTGCAACCAGCGATTCATTGCTGAATATCTAATTTTAAATCTAATTTTTTTTCCTCTCTGAAATTTTGTAAAGTTGCGTGTTCTGGATGTTTTTGATTTCTGTGTTATAATTCTATAGAAGGGTCCTATGTGATAATGATTTTGAGAAAAAAAATTGATTACGATACTATACAATATGTATGTATAATAATAGATTATAGACTAAACAGTAGAAATAATAAAATAGAATAAAATAATTCTAGTTTAATTATACTGATTAAAGTATGTTCATAAATAATATTTTTATTCGAAAAAAAAAAGATCTGTCGGAATGAATCACTTGTTTTATTCCTATTTTATAGTAAATAAGTGCTTAAAAACTCTTTTATTAAAGAAAACTTTTCTAGTAATCGAGAGATATGTATGTAAATGATAGAATCAAAATTTTAAAATTCTGAAATGTTTAAAAATGGAAATTGAATTTTACTTCTTTTTCTTTGTCTTCATAAGATGCAGTTCCACAAAATTAGTCGACATAATGTTAGTAGCATAATCAGCGAAGATATCGAATAGAAATATGATTAATTTAATCACGTCAATAATTTTTTGAAGAATACACCTTATAACAAAAAAATACTATATTATTTTAAATTATACACGAGTAAAAATGATAGGAAATTTAAATGGTTAGCTCTATTTCAAAATGACGGAATTAATTTGTGACGAAATTTGATTGTGCTCCTTTAGTCCAAAAATTCATTTTGTAAACTAAAGTGTATATATCTCTATTTTGAGTATTTCGACTGAATTTTCTTAAGGAATATTTTTCAACCCTTTTCGTTCTCGATAATTCCGAATTTTAACTGAGACTGCTCGATTTGCGCTCATTTCATCGGATTATCCATCTTTAAAAGAAAATAATAATGTTGACACCTGTGAAACTTTGAGCTAAATCCAACTACTGGGTGACTGTCTGTCATTCTGTACTTTCATAAACTTGTAATCGAATTAATTCAAAAACGCAATAAATAAAGATATCAAATTTGGTATGGGATTTTGTGACTTCAAGTACAGTTTTCTGACAAATTTTTGTTTCAATAGGTTGAGAAACATGTGTCTAAAACACAAAATTCGTTTCTCGGATACTATTAAAGCATGTTAGGGATTAATGACCAAATAACTCGCCAACGATGACGACAGATTCAGTGGAAAAGCTAAAATCTCGCCAAAAGTGTCAACTATTGTGCATCAATGCCATATAAGGCGTTCTCCAGCATAAAAACTTATCAGAGAGTGTGTGAGAAAGTTTTAGGGAAACCACTCCACACTTGTTATATATGTTTTTTTCCCTTTAAATTTCAAATAAACGATTCATTTTTGTTTACCAAAATATAATAATCAAAATATTTGCCATTAGTTTCTATATGGTTTATAAAAATCCCAATGCTTGAATTGAAGAGCATCGTTCTTATTGTATTCATTATATTGCATAACATACAGAAATACGAGAACAACCGTGCGTTAACTCAAAGGCGCTGTGACTTAAATATATCAAATTTGATACGAGATTTTGTTACCACAACTGCAGTTCTGTATCATTTTTTTCAATCGGCTGAGAAAAACGAGTCTAAAACACAAATTCGTTGTTCAGATACTTTTAACATATGCCATTGATTAATGGTCAAATAACTCGCCAAATATGACACGATAGATTCAGGAATAATGCTTAAACCACGTCAAAATTTAATATTTCGTAGCTATTGTATGCCAATACTATGAGAGGCATTCAATGCGATAACACGTTTCTTAAAGCGTATGCGAGAAAATTTTGAGGAGACCACTCCCGCTGGTTCTGAATGGAACTATAAGTCTATTTCTAACTATTCAGAAATTAGCTATGGGGTCACAATAAGCGTGAACATCCTGTGCATAAGTTTTTTCAATGATTCTGAATCCCAATAAATGGCAAAACTTTCACGTTTTTTTTTTTCATTAGCATAAGAATATAATACGAAACTAACTAACCTCGATATTTAATCGTTCATTAAATTTATTGGCATTATACTTCACAATAATGCATACTCAAATAATATTCGATCCGCCATTCATGTCATAAAAAAATGCCAGAAATACAGACCCAATATCCGCAACTTTATCGATAACCAGATTTTTCGACCAACAGATGCAAAAATACCATGTTTCCAAATCAAGATAGAGAGCCATGCAGGATATGCCTCCGGAGGAAAATACCTTTCTTTATGGTGCTGGAATGTATCAAATATTTTATATTTGATATAGACCAGTATTTTTGTTTTATTTCGTACATTGCCCAGTCCAAGAATTTCCCATATCCGATATTCGAAAAATCGAAGAAGGGAGAAGTTTCGAACACAAAAGAAAGTCATGCTTTCACATCATTTCCCTTTTAAGGCGAACAAATATTTAAACGAAAGTTTTTGTGTGAATGTGTGTTTAACATGGCATTTTTTAATATATCAATATATCTATGTTTTAATATAACAATATACCAATGCTATTTAATATACCTTTTTTGTATAAATCAAACAAAGTTAATTAATATCCATTTCAGAAAACAGTAATTATCACTTTTGAATATTCTATTCCGCAGAGGAGTGATACACAGTGAACATGATGAATGCATTACCGAAATTCTTTTCAGGCCTTTATCTTTGTTCTCATTAGATACGTTTCATTTCATTTTATTTGTTTGTCATTTTGACTCGCACACACTAGTATTTTTAAATTTTTATTTTAGATGCTATATTTATTGTTTATTTGATTAAGTCACTGGCGTCCTGGCATAGGGGTAGCGCGTCTTTCCCGTGATTTGGACGTCCCGGTTCGGGTATGGTTGTTTTTCTTCTGTGTTCTATCTGTGATGTGTGTGAATGTGCCTCCCTGGTAAAAGGGGTTGTGCAAGCGAATGTGACGCTTGAAGTAGCTAAGCCGCACTCTTGGCTCTACTTGACGCTTCTGAAAGAACAAGAGACGCTCATGCGGTTTAAATCGCTGACAGATAACTGTCAGCGGGCTAGTAAAGTGCCATAAGTCCCAATAATATATGATTAAGTCAATGTATAGTTAATTAAAAGCTCTATGAATGAAAAAATAAACATTGGTTATAAGAACTGACAATATCAATAAGACACTCATAAAGAAATATATAAATAATCGATTTCAGAAAATTCTGAAAAACAACAATAATGGAAAATAGGGAATTTCTATTTAGTATAAACATAATTTAACTATAGTTGTTTGTAAATTTTAAACTAAAACCGCCATACATATTAATTATAAACATTATATATATGAAAAAATAGCACATGTCATAAATGCTAAATTAACAATTTAATAAATGTTGATAAGATACGATGGTACCCCTTTTTAATGCTATAGTGAAAATTTGTCATTTTAATCATTCAGACTTTTATGTTTTCTCTTTATGTGCCTATACGTCATTTATTTTCAATTGTTTATAATAATAATTAGGAATGAATGGTCACTAGAATTTTATATTTAGCTAGGTTATAACCCACATTATTTCAAAATCATTTTTATTTGAAATTCCTGAGATTCGTCCCAAAACAGTCCACGTATTATGGAACGTTAATATAATTAAAATAAACTATTTTATATACAGCATGGAACAGGATATACTTTGGTTCTAACCTTTTGGCTCGTAACTAGTATATTACCAATCGAACGTATAGTTAAATGCATATCGTTTTAACTGTCTTCAATTAATTTCACTCATAATAATTATTCCTTTCTATTTTGTAGGATTTCTAAAACAACTGCAATATCCAAAGTTAGATTAAGTACTCAAACACATCGCCTCGCAATAACGAATATCGAACGTTTTAACACATGTATTAATAAATAAATGCACGGTGTTACTTTCGGAATTTAAAACGACACGAAAGGCTTAAGTATCCAAAGAATCTTGTGAATTCTTCGAAGAATTTAGAAATCCGTGAAATTCCGGAGTGGAATGGATCATCTAATTATCCGCCGGTGAATATTCGCTATTTAAAAGCTGAAAGTGAAACACTTTTCCACTGGGGTGCAGCCAATACTCCAAGGTGCGTGAAAGCGTAGAATCTTCAATTGATAAATTATTTAAATGCACTACTTAAGATTGCGTTTGCTTTATGGAGAAATTAAATTAGTTGAGGCGGCCTATCCAGAACAAAAGAAAACATAAAGAATATTCATAGTATTTTAGATGAAAAATATTATTTGATTCGGTAAAATTACTTTTATTAAATAGTTTCTGGTTCTAAATTTCATTTGCAATTGAATAGATTCGAAAAAGAATAATATTAGACGGAAATTCGTAGTTCTAGTTAAATGAGTTAGATGTTTTAATGAGTACTTTCTTCTAATTTACTCTAATTTCGCTCAAGATCAAACTATGGATAAGGTAAGAAATGTTGTATAGTGTTGCTCTTACATGTATAGTATTACTGTTGCATACAATGCTTAAATCAAAATTTATCAAACTGATTCATAAGAAAAATCTTGCATGTGTATTTGTACTATTCACTTCCTCGACTATTGCATTAAGCAATTTATTTTTAAGCATTGTTAAGTTTGTTGATGTATATCTTACTTTTTCACATACTTTGTACATATGGAGAAAATATTATAATCCTCAAAACAATTATAACTTCAGATTTCGACGAAGCTCCAGTTTTCACATCTCCCTGTATACAGAAAACTTAATTTTTGAATTATACATGGCTCTCTGAAAAAGCGAGAACTGGAAAATGCTTTGAGACATATATACGAAATTTGGTATATGATTCTTAGACCAAATTTTAGGCTCCTATTAAATTTTAAACAAAATTCATTATCGAGAAGTGTCTTTGTCTGAGTGCAATAACTGCAAAAAAGTAAAATACTAAATAAATATAATTTGGAACACAGGTTAGAATCTAAATTTTAGATTTGTATTAAATTTTGATTCGACTCCGTCAAATATTTCACGTGTGTGTCTCAGTGCTTTCACGTGCATGTAAGTAAAATAATTCAAAAATATAACATGCGTACACAGTTTAGCATGCAGTACGCTTTTGAAACAATTCACATGGTCATGTCAGTAATAATGTTCAGTCCTAATGTATACTCATAATGTCATGTGAGTCATAATGTATAGTCATAATGCCATGCGAGTCATAATGTCATGCGAGTCATAATGTCATGCGAGTCATAATGTCATGCGAGTCATAATGTCATGCGAGTCATAATGTATAGTCATAATATTATATGAATCATAATGTATAGTCAT
>JAPMOR010085920.1:230524-261266 GCA_026543865.1 Argiope aurantia
ACAGTCACACAGATATTTTGAATTGATTTCGGTCAAAATTTGATAGAAATCTACAAATTTCTTCATCCGTTCAGTTCAAAATGTTTTTGAACTGAATTGTATATTGTTCACAGAGTAAATATAATACCAAAAATAGTATTTTTGGATTCTGGGAGGTCTGAAATGTAGGGATTCGGAAAAATCTCGAGTTTCAAATTGTTAATGATTCCAGTAATTTCTCTGTTTCGTATTTGAGAAAATAAGAAGTAGAAAATCTGGATACGGAGAAAAAAAACTTTAAATAAAAATTCAGCAATTACAAAAAAAATTATGAAAGCTTTAAAACTATAAAATTAATATTATGAAGATAATAAGCAGAAATGAATATCTAAGCAAAAAAAAAAATTCTAAGCATTCATTAAAATATAATATTTTTCTTATTCAAATTACAATCTAATTAGCTTATTTCTTATCAATTATTTAAGTTTTTGCAATATTTATTTTGATTCCCTGTTTTAGTTAATTAAATAACGCATATTTTTAACATCTCTCTATTAGTTTAATATTATTTTTTCCTCATTGGGATTTAAGTCATTATTTTATAAAATGACCAGTAAACAATATAATAAAAATTATTTAAATAACTTTGCTATCATTAGATATTTTATGAAATAATGAGACCTTTTTATATAGCATATGAGTGCTTAATAAACACAGACAATAAAAAAATAGATGGCAATTCCTTTGATTTTGAACCTCACTTTTATCATAAAGTAAATCTTCTGGTAATTCATCCAAATGAAATAATGAGACCTTTTTATTTAGCATATGAGTGCTTAATAAACACAGACAATAAAAAAATAGATGGCAATTCC
Source organism: Argiope aurantia (assembly GCA_026543865.1). Lineage (NCBI taxonomy): Eukaryota > Metazoa > Arthropoda > Arachnida > Araneae > Araneidae > Argiope > Argiope aurantia. The sequence goes on from JAPMOR010085920.1 coordinate 231,379, forward strand.
TTTGATTTTGAACCTCAATTTTATCATAAAGTAAATCTTCTGGTACTTCATCCAAATGAAATAATGAGACCTTTTTATTTAGCATATGAGTGCTTAATAAACACAGACAATAAAAAAATAGATGGAAATTCCTTTGATTTTGAACTTCACTTTTATCATAAAGTAAATCTTCTGGTAATTCATCCAAATGAAATAATGTTTTCAGAAATGAACGAACATGAAAATTTGTTTCTAAAAGTAGCTCAATATGATCATGGAAATCAATCCATCTTATTATAGTAACTAATTAATTTAAATACTTTGAAACATCCGTATGTGTTGAAATAAATGAACGGATAAAAGTTACAACCATGCAAGTAGCATTTTCTTTGTTTGCCTGGTTTAAATGTATCGAACGCATTATTATAGTAGTCGGGTACAAACCCGTTGTATGATTGTCGTATTAGGCAATATAACATATTGGATGGATTGAATTAAATCTAATTGTGCGTTGCTACAATGTTAAAGGTATTTTTTTTAAATTAATGAGCTTTATTATAACTTTAATCTTCTATACCTGTAATATTATGCAGTTTATTGTACTATTATATAATATTATATCTATATTGTACCAACGGGATATGATAACAACGCTTATGGCTGATTCTCGCCACCCTGATGGGTATAGAAATGTGTGGGCCGTGTACCCTCTTTCGATGACTGGATGTATCTCCTAGTGGAATGATCATATCCTATACCTTAGTTGCTCGGAGTAGCCACTTCTGTTTATTTATAATATTATCTCCTCTTTCCAAATGTGGGAATTGCTTTGCTAATTCGAAGCTGCTGTTATCAAAATTTAATTTCAAATAACGTAAAAACTTGAAAAGAAAATTATTTCCAAGCAACATTTTCGACTTGATAAAAAAAAGTGTTCCCATCAGCGGGTTGTGGAGAATTTCGTAACAAAGGATGAGAAGCTTCCTCCATGTTGGTTAGTTCTTTCCACCCCTATGGGTACACGAAAAGGTGGGGGTCTGGCTTCTCCTATCAATGACTGAACGTACTTCCTTAGGGAAGGATTGTACCGTGGCCGGTGATGATCCTTAGGACTCAACCACGGTTCCCGCTAGCATTGCTGTTCCGGCGGTCCTGCCATTCAAATTTTTCCTTGTGCCTCCGGGCGGGTCGGAGTAGCCGGTTATAGTTTGATAATAAAGTGTTTCGTCACCAGATGTTTTATAAGATGTTAATACATTTATTATAATTAATTATTTAAAAAATATGATCAAGTTTTCATCTTTTTTATTTTTATTCTTGCATTACTTGCTACTATTTATAAACATTTCATCAAGGAATTGATTATTCATATTTCAAACATCCGAACTAAACTGCTATTAAAGAAATAGAGAATAAGATATAATATTACAGTCCAAAAACCTTTCTGAGAATACACGGGATAAATCATTCCGTTCTGAATAATTCCCATATATTTCATATGAAAACTCATTTCAGCGAATATCCAAGAATTAAGTAAGTGATCTTTCATATGTAAACATATTTTCCTCCAGTAAACAGCGTATCTCATTCGAGTTTCTCGAAATTGAGTTTCTAAAATTTGTATATAAAGCTTTTTGTATGACAGATACTATTTGAATAAAAAGGGAAACTTCTATTCAGGGAGAAACTGAATATGGTTATTGAATTCGAGAGTTTTTACTTCAAATATTCCTACACACTGCTCCTTTTTCTTTGTGAACCATCTTCTGCTCATATGTAAATCAGCTTTACCTGGTGAAGTTTAGGCTCCCTCTGTTATATATTCTGTTATATATATATATATATTTATCACTCGATCACAGTTATCCATCCCTTGGAATTTCATTTTTAATAAAAAAATTATTCATTAATTCATTACTTCAAAAATAAAATACTTTGAAGTGAATTCATATTTTGTTAATTTTGAGTATGTTTAACCAGTTAACTGGTTCAACCTCTTCGGAAAATGTGTATCTAAATTGTGTCACAAACATTTAAATATGACGAGTATACTCGTAAAACACAGAGTATGTGAAATATGAAAATATGTTGTAATGGAATGACTTTTATTTTTTTTATTTGAATAATCACATTTATTTATTTACTTAAACTAACATATATTTTTTTGCATAAACGAAAAGAAAAGTAAAAAATTTATTTATTATTTCAATTTGTTGTTAGAGAATGGTATTGAGCAAAGCATAGTACAACGCATAATAATCTTTTATTTATTCCTTTGATTTCGACTTGACCTCAAAATATTTTAATCATAGTGAAACTTACAAATATGTTTGAGTTTTTAATAAAATTGTAATTCAAATTGCAAATGGTCACTACTTATTATTCCGGACGAATAAACTCGTTATAAGGCAAAATGTACTTTTCCCATGACGAGTATACTCGTAAAAAACAGTTAACTGATTAAGAATAATATCTGGAAGCACGAGTTTCTCTCAGAAGTGTTTATTATTATTATTGCTATTGCAAAATCGTATTTTTTTCACAGAAAATATTTAGATATGAATCACATACTGACTACAGATGAATATTTTTAAATCTTACCTACATATGAACTATTATTTTAAATGAAAAAGAATATCGGGAATACATTTAGTTTAACATGTCATTGAAACTATCTGCTATATTACAGTATTTATTTTACGGTTTATAATTACGTATATTTTTGAAACTATGTATCTTCAGTTTTAACATGGTGCAATCGGGTCCGAAATGGCGTATATGGCATTGCTAATATAAGACCAAATAAAAACCAAGTTACTTATAAAAACTATGTTTTTTTGTGTGTAAGATGGCATTTTTTCTGGAAGGACACCTATATAGATAAACTTAAAAAGTAAAAATGCTCAGTATAAATAAGTAAGGACAAAGTAAAGAACTCTCGGGTCGAACCGAGGACCACAACGTACACGTAATCCACATTGTTCTGACTATTATACTACACTGCCCAAACTCCAAAGCTTCGGATAATCAATACGCAATGTCGATTAAAAAATGTAGTCAATTTTCATTGAAAGTATCTGTTGTTTTAAATACTATTTTAAAAACTTATTAACAGGTCGATACCCGAATGTTAAATTTTCTAAAATATTAAGGTATACTTACAAGAATTAATCCATACAGTCTAATTTTTTAATCTCAAATTCATAGTACAATATTTCAAGATTGTCTGTCAAAAAAACTATGCACCTCACCTCGATAGAAAATTTGTAACATTTTTCCTAAAAATTTGTATTATTACCTTTATAAGTTTTTTTTTTAATTTGCAACTTTCTCTAAAAATATTTATAATGTTTTTTTTAAATTTTAATTTTGCCTTCTCCATTTCGGAAAATATAAAATGAACTAAACAATTTATTTTTATATTCAGAAATCTTGTCCCACTGATTTATTAAAATAAAAATATTCATATTAATTATAAAACCTTTTGACATTTACCTTCAATTTTCATTAACTGTAATCCGTTGAAATTATCCTATACAGTAGCAAATTATTAAATTTTCTTTTATTATAATTGTTCATGACTGATTGTCCGAATAACCACGCACTTTACTTTGTAATATTTTTTTTAAAAAAAGAATTAAAAAATTCTCAAAACATAAAATGAAAACAAAACTATAGATTTTTGTTCAGAATAGCTTTAAATTGATCCACCATATTGTTAACCTTACATAGAATTTTAATCTTGCCCATTAAAATGAGAGGCACTTATATACAACATTATAAAATTACCCATCATCACCTGACTGCTGAATATCAAATTCATGTTCTAACCGCTCAAGACTGATTGTTAAAGAAACAATTTTCTTTTCCTTTCTCGAATTAATTTTTAAAACTATTTTTCTTAAAAACTTAACTTGCACTAAAATAATTTTCCTTCGAAAATAATAATCACTCACTTCTGCTTTCGATCGCAATTACTCAGTGTCACATTTTGAGGCAACTGTGGCATTTTCGACAATTTTAACAAATGTGTGGCGAAAACCGCCTGTGGCGGTTTTGAGGTGGTTGTAAAGTTGCAATGAATGCAATTACTCCGAAGGAAATTCTTTCGAGATCGAGAAGAATAGATTGTCTTAAGGAGGTTTTGCGTGAGAAAACTTTCAGACTAACAAAAAAAGAAAATGCTGTCTTCAGGCGAAATTCGCACCGAGACATTTGCTTACCGATTAAGTCAGTTTGAAGCACGAAAAAATTGGAATGGAGAACAGGAGAAATAAAAATTATGTTTCAAATAAACATTTTAACGGATTTGAAAAGTGTCAAATATGTATCTTGAGATTAAAAGGAAAAAAACAAAACAATAATTACATTGTTAGAATTTTGATGAATATTTCAAAAAAATATCTTTCCACTGAAATAAGTCAAGCATTTGTTAGAAAATACACAGCATTGATAAATGGATCAATAAATACGCTACCCAAAACGCATTGGGGCACTCGATGTTTCAGAGAATGGTCCAACGAAGAGCGTCCCGTTACGAAGGCAGTGTTGAATTTGTTAATACATTCAGAGTCATGTGATACCTATCAAATGTTAAATTTAATTCTTATTTTGCGTGTAATATTGCGTGTTGAAAAACATACTTAAAATAATTTTTAATAGTTCAATGAAAAACATAATCCAGTAAAAATTATTCTCAATGAAAGAAGATTCTGAATTTTAAGAAAATGTACAAACCATTTTTGTGCTGTAATATTTAGAAAAGTTATCATGGAAACATTCCAAAAAATGCGTATGTGTTTTTAATTAATGAAAAATTTTAATTAAAATCTCAAAAAATCGCTGCGAAGTATTTATGTATCAACTTTGGTAGCTGAGATCAAATATTCTAGACAGTAGAGAATAAACACACAACTTTATCTATATTCTAAGTTAGGGGTATATAAAAATACTTCATATTTTAATGATATACAACAATAAAATATTAATCCGGAAATTTTTATATGCAGCCTAAATATATATTGCTACAAAAACTGGTCGGTGTGTGTATGCAAAGAAGTCTAATAACTCGTTAAGGAAGTTTTATTCCATAAGAAAACACAAATGACAAAGTACAGCTGAAGCATACAGAAGTATAATACCAGAAATCAATTACACATATACAAACAAAGAACTCATTATTGAACCACAGTAGCAGCTCAATAGCGCGCACATTGCTTCTAGAGAGCTCGCTCTGCAATTAAATCTGCAAAATGAAAATTGATTTTCATCTGTGCGTCTCCGTTTATATAACCTCCGTAGAGGACATAAAATTTTATAAAAATATCCGCAGATCTTTGTTTCTTATAAAGATACTAGCCGCCTTTGGCGACCAGCTGGTTCGCCAATCTTAATGTTCGTTTAAATTTTAATAATTAAATATTTTACGCAATTCCTACTTTAATAGATTCTTTATCAAAATATTTTAAAACTTTGAATTTGATAGTCATATAATTCACTCATAATATTATAAAAGGCTTCAGTCATAACGTAATATGTATCTCTCTAATTTTCTGTTAGCTCCCGTAGAATTTCTGCTTTAAATTAAAGTGGAAAGAATTAATCTGCAATTAACATAATAATATATTTTACTGAAACAAAGCATTTTTTTATAATATGATTACTGATAACAGAGTCACTGAGCGTTTAAACTTTATAGACACTAAAGAATTTTTTTCTTAATTTATGTAATATCTCAAGAATTTCTCAACAAAATTTTTTCAGATTCATCATGACCAGATCGATTAATTAACAATGTTTAATTTTAAATGCATCAAACACTAAGAAAATAAAATGAATCATTTAAAATAATCGGTCGAAAACAGGTTTAAAAAAACTACTTAAAAAACGATGTACTTAAAACTATAAGCATAGACAAAAACTATATAACTAACATAAATACAATTTAATCACAAAAGCATGCAACTAACCTAAAAAAATTAAATCAAGAATCATCCGTTGATAATATTGTCAACAATCAGAACAGAATGCGCATGCTTGAATTTTCAACGCCAGTTACGGTAACGCAAATGCGTGAATTTTTCTACCCCAATTGGGGTAACGCTATGCAGATTAGACATTTTTAATTTCCTTTATTCTGTGTTATTTTAATTCAAAAGTACTTCAGAATGAATCTGAAAGATCGATTAATTAACAATGTTTAATTTTAAATGCATAAAACGTTAAGAAAATAAACAGAATCGTTTGAAATAATCGGCCCAAAAATATTAACCCTAGCCTCATTACTGAAGCCTTACTCACTTGGCGGTAGGGAAAATGGAAGATTTTTTATGGCGGGAAAGTTAATTTTTAATTAATAATTAAAATTCTAATTAAAAATTCAAAAAAACAGGTGCACATTCCCGACATCTAAGGTATACATGTACCAAATTTGGTAGCTGTAGGTCAAATGACCTGACCTGTAGAGCGCCAACACACACACACACACACTGATCTTTATTTATAAGCATAAATTGCCATAATTCTTATATTTTTTAGAACCTATTCAAGAGTAATTTATCTGGCATCCATTAAAATATCCGCACGTCTATCTTCTTTAATATGAAAGTAAGGGAAACAGAATTACAGAATTCGTAACATTATATATATTTCGGTAGTATGAAAGCTATTTCATTTAATAATTAGTGAGTTATTCAGTTATTTTATGAAATAATCAGATATTCCAATATATAACAATCCAATGCGTCGTAATTAGTTATTTCATGAAATACCTAATAATTCTATAAAATTATGAATTTCATAATTTAATTATAACATATATCTAAAATTTTATAGAAGTAATTTATTCAATTGGTGCTGAAACAATTGAATAAATTATTATGTTTCAACTTACTAAATACGCAGTTAACGATTAACTAAATTATGCAGAAATTTAAATAGAATAAAAGGTCACTTCATATTTGATTAAAAAAACTTTGTGTACATGTTAAAAAATATGAATAAAAAAATCGCCCACGCATAACAGTTTTGGGTATTGAAAAAAGTTAATTTTAATATTTCCGATTTCAAAAAAATAATGCCCTTTAACTCTGAATATATTTAAATTGGTTATGTCCTCATGAATACTTTTTCTGCTGAGAACTTACTGATATTTTTTATGATTATCCACTCGTAATCCCTAATTGGTATTTTTAAAGCTTATTACCATGTAACATAATTGTTTAACATGATTGTTTTTAAACAAGAAAAGATTATGGGTTTTTTTTTCTAAAATTAAAAATTAATCATATAAAATGAAATAATTCTCAGTTTAACGAGTCAATCTTATAAAAACTTGAAGCTAATAAGCTAAAAATAATTCTGCATCTGAAGAAAATTCTAACGAGCTTATATTTTTTCATATTGCTTTCGTTAATAGATAACAATCAATAAAATTCTATCAACATTTTTTTATCTCGTTTATTTTGTGGATTACTATATTAAATAAAATTTTAAAAAATTAATCTTTTATTTTAAATAGTTTACTTTTTTAAAAATTCTAAAAATAATATTTTCAAGGATTTCATTAGAAATCTTAGATTAAGATAAACAGTTTTTCTATCATTTAAAATGTTTTAGCAAGAAGTTAATTATCTTAATTAATTTGAAACTATTTTTTGCATAAATGCTTTTTATGCCCCATAATATGTTAAATAATTATTAAAACATAAAACACATATTAGCACAATTGCAAGGATAAAAAATTATCTAAAATGTATTGATTTTTAGAAATAAGACAATGAACTGAAGAAGTGTTAACAGTATATTTTAAAAAGTCAGTAAAATAAATTTGAAATACTTCTCTGCAAAATAAAATATATTCTTCAGATTAGTATATACAGTGTTAAAACGCAAACTGTTAATCTGTCATTAAAACAACCTATTACAAATGTTATTTATTGTATAAATATTACGTTCTGGTGCATTAGTATTTGAAATTTTTCTCTATCTTCTCTACTAATAAGAAATAATGTGTTTATGTGTGTATGTGCGCATGCGTGCGTGCGCGCGTGCATGGGTCCTATTTGTGCTTTAGAGACCAAATCGTTAGCCCTACAGTTGCCAAATTAGCCACATTTTAAATTTTAATGAGTAAAAATGCACAACTCCGTGTCATTTTTGAAAAACTTAAATAATAATATTTTAAAGATAAATTTTTTGAAATTTAAAATATTATTATTTTGTTATTATTATTATTATTATTATTGATATTATTTTTAAATGTTATTATTATTATTTGAAAAGATTATTTTTGTGCAATAATATTTTTGGCAGTTGTCGAGGAAACAGGATAAAGTTTCACCAAATTTTTAATGAATTAAAATTTTGTATTAGCATTTTAAAAAATTGTTTCGAGATTCATTTCAAATTATATTTGTATCGAATTTGGTTGCTTTAAACCAAGCGGTATGAATTGTAGAGAGGTGAAATACGTACGCTCACCGACAAATAAATACACGCATCTCCTCTTTTGTTATTAGTAGAAGCCTTAAGGGGGCGAAAAATATTTTTATTTTGTTTTTATTGAAAATATTTGTTCAAAAATATTCGGAGTAGGCGTCTTAAAGATATTCGAAAAACAATACTTAAATGTACTGAAAAAAATGGAGCCGACGAAAATAAAATTACTCTGTAAATAGAAATAAAAATGGGTGATACGATAAGCGTCATTGTTCAACTTTTTTTTTTATCGTTTTCAAAAAAAAGTTTAGAAAGATTTTTTAAAAAATGACATCGAATAACTAAAATCATTAAATTATTACTTTACATTTCTTGGGCAAAAAAATTCTTTTAAAAATACCTTAATACAACCAGTGTAATACTTGTTTAAAACTGACTTTTTAAAAATTCCCCTAAAAGTTGTAAGCAATCCATTTTAAAACCAAATTCCCAAACCGTTTCGAACATTTTTCAAAAAACGAGTGGAAAAAAAATTCTAAAACCTCTTTCATAATTTCTTTTTTGTTGGGGCTTTACCTAGGAAAGAAGAAGCATTATGATCGCATGAAAAATCGATTTTGGTATTTTGATGGATTTACGAGGTTTCGATGGCTAGAAAACACTATTTACAAACTTTGAGAAGAAAGCTTTTGTCCATAACCGCTGTGGAAATTTATGTATGAAAAATTTCCAAACTTCATTCATTTTTTTTTACCTTTTCCTGCTCTCGGCTTTTGGAATATTTATCATTTGTTACACTTTTCGAATGTCTTATTGTATCAAGGAGGACTGATTTGACAAAGCATTATCAACAACGCTAATATGAATAAAAAAGAAAGCTCAGATTTTGAAATATTGGTTAATATATTATGCATATAAAATACTAGCCCTGTATTTTTTTTAAGTTATGCATATTTAAACAATAGGATTTAAGGAGTATAAAAATATTTGAATCAAGAATTAATTCCTTTTCAACTCTGTCTTTCATTAAAAAAACATTTTTTTAAAACAATTATTACGAATTTATAATATCGCTTACCTGTAATGTTAGTCTTATTGTTGGGAAAAAGATTTGCAGTAATTCGTAATGGATATTGAATGGATGTCAGGTCAATGACTTTCGATCGTCAAAGCAAACTTGGCAACTATTTAGACTTGGGCGACAAAAATGAAGGTTCAGAAAATGTAAGAATTTTAGCTCATATCTCTATGACGAAAATCATGAATTAATTCCTTTTCAATTCTTTCTTTCATAAAAATATTTTTTAAAAATATTATTACGTATCTGTAATACCGCTTACCTGTACTATTAATCTTAATGTTGGAAAGAAAGACTTAAGGGAATTCTTAATGGATGTTGAATGGTGGTCAGATCAAGGTTTTTTAACCTTCAGGACAAACTTGGCAACTATTTAGAGACTTGGGTGACAAAAATGGAGATTCTGAAAAATGCAAGAATTGCAGCCTCTATGATGAAAATCGTGAATTAAATCCTTTTTAACTCTTTCTTTCACTAAAATATATTTAAAAAAAATATTGTTACGAATCGGTAATAAAGCTGACCTGTAATGTTAATCTTATTATTGGAAATAAAGACTTACAAGAATTCTTAATGGATATTGAATGGATGCCAGATCAATGACCTCCAACCTTCAGGGCAAAGAAGCTAGTAGAACTATTTAGAGATTTGGCGACAAAAATGAAAAATCTGAAAAGTATAAGAACTATGGCTTCTATGACGAAAATCATGAATTAATTCCTTCTCAACTCTTTCATACAAAATATTTTTTAAAAATATCGTTAGGAGTCTGTAATACCGCTTACCTGTACTGTTAGTTTTTTTGTTGAGAAGAAAGACTTACATGAATTCGTAATGGATGTTGAATGGATGCCACATCAATGACGTTCAAGGCAAACTTGGTAGCTATTTAGAGATTTGCGACAAAAATGAAAGTTCTGAAAAGTATAAGAACTGTGGCCTCTATGACGAAAATCAAGAATTAATTCCTTCTCAACTCTTTCTTTTGGATGTTGAATGAATGTTCAGATTCGACCTTCAAAGAAACTTGGATACTAATTAGAGATCTGGCTATGCGAATAAAGGTTCCGAAAAATGTTAGAATCGAGGCGCATATCTCTATTGAGAGACAATCTTTCCAGAGAATTTCATGGAAGTCACACCCTATCAGATAAACTATATTAGCCAGAATGTTAGGATGGGAGAAATGGATAACACAAGAAAAGTTTAAAAAAATTTTTAATAACTTTCATACTGTTCCTTTACATACTTAATTTTATTATAACTAAGAATGATTTTAAAATATTCATGATGAAGGATCAATTGAATAATTTTGAGTGATTGAATGTAATAAAATCGAAGAGTGAAGTATCTAGTTGTTTTCACTGAACATTAATACTGGATTACTATAATTAGAAATTTACTGTTTACTTGCTCATTAGAATCTAAAGTGCTGCTTTTATGTACATTTTCTGTTTATTTTGTGACCTGTTCTAGTGTATTCATAAAAATCAAAGAAATATTTGTATATTTATTTTCCAACATATTGGATTTCTTTCATCGTACACCCACAGGAGAATACCCATAAAAATATTTTTTAATATATCATCTTACAGAACAAAGTGATGAAACATGCCTTAGATTTCAATCAGAAACTGATATTTTTTATTATTTTCGATATTTCAACAATTTATAGTCTTTAATTTCTTACTTTTTTTAAGTCTTTTTTGTTATCTGATGAGTTTTAGAATCATTTAGATTTACGAAGCGTCCGTTGCTTGAATAAATCAAGCAACGGAATCCGTTGCTTTTTTTCCATTTTTAGAGAAAATGTTTATCTTTAACCGAAAAAAAAAATGTATGAAAATTTTTTGAAATTCATTCCTTTTTTTCCGCTTTTGAAATATTTATCATTTTTATGTTATAATGTACTGAGCAGGAATGATATAATCTAACAATATCAAAAATGCTAAAGTGAATAAAAAAGAAAGTTGAAATTTAAAAATGCATTATTTAATATATTATTCAAGTTAAAAACTGACTATATAGTTTTTATTTAAATGCGTTATATTTATAAGATAAAATTTAAATTAGTATAAAATATTTAAATTACCGAATATAAATAATTTATCTCTCTCTTTCAATATCTTTCTGTAAATAAAAATATCTTTAAAATATCTTGTTATAAATTTCTTACCTTAATAAACTGTATAAAATACATTTTTGATTTCAAACAGAAATTAATATCATGGTAATTCACGACATTTTAAAAATTTATAATTTGAAATATTTTATTTTCTCACATTATTTTTGACCGTGGTTATATTTTTTAAAGAAAAGGAAAATCATTGGATGAAAAATCGAGTTTGCCATTTTGACAGATTTACGAGGTTTCGAATTGCTGGAACACACTATTTATAAAATTTGAGAATAAGGCTTTTGTCCATAATCGCTGTGAAAATTTATGCATGAATCTTTCCCCAACATCACTTGTTATTTTTCTTTCAGCTTTTCGTTTGTGAAATATTAATGATTTGTTTTGCTTTTGGAATATCTTATTGTATAAAGGAAGAATGATTTGACAAAAGGGTATACAATGATAAAATAAATAAAAAGAAATCTTAGATTTTGAAATATTTATTAATATATTATTCAGATAAAATACTGCTTCGACATATTTTTTATTTATAAAATACAATATATATGAAAATAGCATTTTTAACTTTTGATAATAAATTAATTTCTTTTCAATGACAAATGTTTATATTCACTTTAGAAGTTAGATCTGAAACTTTAAAATATTAGTTAATACATTACTGAAATGAAATTCATTATTTATATATAGCATAAAAAAATAAAATATATTTTGTCGGTGCATGATGTTCATGTTGTACTAATTGTAGTCATTTTCTTCAACATTTTCTGACCTAATAGATAAATGGAATGCGTCTTTCGTTTCAAGCGGAAATTATTGATTGTACAAATATATCTCTGTCCTCTAAGCTAAAAAGGGTGCATGTGTGTGAGAAAAATTAAAAATCAATTCAATCAAAATATATCCTATCAGAAACTACAACATTTCTTTCATCTTTCGGTAACAAACGAATTTTGCGTAGTTGCTTAAATGCAATACAGTTATCGAACCATTTTTTTTATACCTATAGGGAAAATGAATAACTTTTCAGTATGAAATCTCAAGGAACAATATCTAGTGAATACGACTTGTTGGACAACGTATCCCAGCAAAGCGATTCTAAGGTTTCTTTCACTGTTTTGTTGCCGTGTTAGAAAACAGCCTTGCCATGTCTTTCGCTATTATCACAGCATTTTCCTTTAAAGATTATTTAAAATTAATCAACTGCCGTTGATGGTTTGACTGAATTACGAGCTCATAATAAATCTTTTGTTCTTTGTAATAAACATTTTTCTTATTATGAAAAAATATCTTCATAATACGCATTTTTAAAGCGCTGTAACCACTGTCCGTCAGTTTCTCTCAACTTATATCAACAGCAACCAATGTGTTTCAAAGCAGTTTTCTAATAAAACTATGTAAAGAAGTTACTGGAACATCTTTTCACAAGTGCTGCTCGACTTATTTTACAAAGCTAAAAAAATATTATTTTAATATTAAAATAGTATAAATATTAACAAAATATCACATACTAGTTTTTAAAAGTTGTCGTCAAACTTCTCATATATAACTATCCTGATTTAATTGAAGACAAACAGTACTACTAACGCCATCTATTAACTATAAAAGAATCGTATTTACTTATTTATTAATATTCTTATAACTATGGCTGTGACAAATTATACTATATCCTAACGTTTTTTCCTTCTTATATTTTTTTTCTCTTTTTAATCATGCGCCCAATTTTCTTTAATCACGACTTATATAATATTAATCACTCAATTTATCCCTTAGTCCGAGAGAATGATTTGACGAGATTGCAATAAAATATTAAATAAATTAGAGGAAAGTTGAGAAATTGGGCAATATTTTATCCAAAAAGAGAAATCTTTTATAAATTTTTGATTTAAATGTGGAATGTTTTAGATCGAGTTCACAGAATGATGATATATATTTTATGATATATTTTGTGATTTATTATATATATATATATATATATATATATATATATATATATATATGCGTGTGTGTGTGTGTGTGTGTGTGTAAACATTACATAGTATCTATTAAAATGATTTTACCATGGATATGTAAGTAAAATGAAATAGTTGTTTTTGTGAAACTGTCCCTGACATACATTTCGCTTTGTTTTGTCCGTAGCAGGGAGAAATTTATCCCAAAATAGAAATATTCATACTGGTTTTGAGAAATCGGGAGCCGAAATCACAATCGGAATTCATACAAATACATAAGAAAAACTGATTTAGAATTCTACTATGATTTTAGATTCTGAAATTCATTTTAAATATATCATAATTAAAATTTATAAAAAAAAAGACATTTTGTTTGTTAAAATTGATAAAGAATGAAACAATACAACTGTATAAGTCTACAAGGAATATATTCATAACTAATAACAAAAACAGAATTTCTACACTACCAACAGAATATTGCAGAACATAAACCCAATATTTTCTTTGTCTGATTCTACCTATGGCTTTACCCATCAGTTTATTGTTTGGTGCACTTATTTAACGCAAGAGATATAATTCAGATTATTCAATGTATCAATAATGTAAGTCAGCCATCTAACTCTCCGACTAGCCACGAAGGCACACTGATTTAAACCATAAAAACTGAATGACCGGACCGCCGTAACAGCAACATTGGCGGGAACTGTAGTTGAGTCATAAGGGCAGACACCGGCTACGGTACAACCCTCCCCGAAGGAAGTACGTCCCGTCATCGATGAGAGGAGTCAGATCCCCCACCTATTAGTGTACCCTCCAGGGTACGAGATCCAACAACCATGCCGGAAGCATTTCATCCTCATTTCTAGGTGCCCCCCGGGGGGAAGTATCAATAATATAATAAATAATTATATGATATAATTCAATAATAATACATAATAATGTAATTCAATATAAAAATAGTAATAATTCAATATAACTGGACGCAATCAAATTTGACAAGGAGAGTTATGTTTCCTAAAAATAAAATGTATGAAATAGTATGAATATGTGTTCTTAATGAATATGTTAAGAAATTATCATATAAATATCTTTAACTCAGTCATACCAAATCAGGGAATAAAATACACAGCATCTTTCTTCCGATCCATTATCTCTCTCTTCCATACCAATCCATTCCATTCAATCTTCAGATTTGCACTACACAGAACATATAATTATAATTTTGTAAGAAAATTCTAAAATCGATTGCAAATGAAATGTTAAAAAAATTATGACGAATGTTAAGTATGGCAAAAAGAATTGTGTTCTGTTAACTTAAAATTGTATCTGAATTCTTTAGATACATTTATATGGTGCTCTTGACATAGAGAAACTGCCCAAATCTGTGATTCAGGAACTCGGTATAAATAGAAAATGTGGCATTTAATTGGATCGAAATTTAATGAATATCTATATTTTAAATGCTAAATATTTGTACTAAATTTTATCTACTTTGCTATTTGCGTTTTGTTCTTATCGAGTCTCCTTGTAGTCGAATAGTCAGATAGACAGACTGCCTGAAAATGGATTGATAGAAGATTTATTGATAGATAGATTTAATAGATTTGATAAAAATCTGCAAATTTCGTCAAAATTTCACATACAAAATTTCATTCGTTCTGATGCAAAATGTTTTTTGTTTTGTTTTTGTTATAATATTCCACAGACAAGCAAATTGGCTAACAGGTTTTACAAGCTCAGGGAGGTTTGATACATGAAGATTCGTCAAAATCTCGAGTTAATATTTTTTTAGAATACAGTATTTCCTCTATACTTCGCATACGGGAATATAAAAAAGAGTAAAAACCAGTAAAAATCAGTGACTTCAATGAATATATCCAAAACTAATCACCTTTAGCTCATTCCTCTACACAGTCAGAGACTGAAACTCAACGTGTCCTCCCTCTGGTTAATATTCCTATGGCTCAACCCGCTAGAGAAATGTAGGAGGCACAAATTCATTTAATATAAACAAGAGAATCAGTGACTTCAATGAATATATCTAGAATTAATCACCAATATCTGATTCATCTACATAATCAGGAATTAAAACTCAACGTGTCCTTCCTCTGCTTAATATTCCTATGGCTCAACCCACTAGGCCAATGTTGGAAGCACAAATTCATTTAATACAAACAAAATATTCATTGATTTCAATGAATATATCTAGAACTAATCACCAATATATGATTCATCTACACAATCAGGAATTAAAACTCAACGTTTCCTTCCTCTCATTAATATTCCTATGACTTAACCCACTAGACCACTTTTGGAGACATAAATTAATTTAACATAAACAAAAGAATTTTGATATTGCAAAATTTCCCTATCTTTTGAGATTGGAACACAAATTTTTATTGGAATGAAATAATAAAATAAAAATAGAAGAATGAAAGAATAGAAACAGACATTACAATATACAATACCGACGGACAATACTCAGAACTAACCACATAATCACGCTCTCTTGACTATTGCCAATGAAAATACTGATGATAAGTTGCCTTGAATTCATATTCATTTACCGTGATTCAAACCAATAAGCCAATGTTGGACATATAACATCGCCATTGATGGACATCGTATATCACCAAACAATTTGAATTTTGAGAGAAACTTTAAAATTGATTACTATTGGATCGTAATTAAAATTGGTAAGGAAAATTAGATATACTAAAAATAAAGAAAAATAAAGAATAGGAACCAAAGTCTTTAACCCCTTTGCATACAATGACGAGTCTGAGTCGCGCCTCAAATTACTGAATTTTTAATTTTAAATATGCAACTAAGCAAAATTATTAAGTAATTTAAAATTCAAAAATCACTTAAAAACGCTTAAATATATCAAATACCCTTATAGGAATTAAAATATTAATCAATGTCCTAAATATTGGGTCATCAGGTTATGTAGTTAAGGAAATTCGTAGGTCAAAAGGTTAATGAATATATTCAGGGCTAATCACAAAAATGGCTCTCAATCAGTCTATAAAACTTACGATCACCTTAAAACACAATATTCTAATTATACAAGAATATAAATGCCCAATGCGTGTTCCTTCAACAATGATGAGTTATGAAAATCTCCAAAGAAATCTGACACTCTGGTCTTGAGTTCTCTCAAAGATTATTGAGTGCGTGTTTATCTCTCGTAAGTAATCAGTTCGTTAACTCCGGAAGAATGAACTGTTAATTAAGTTGCTGATTCGGCTCCCTGAATTCCAAACTTGATAATCCAGCCAATAATGAACTTACCCAACGATACAAGAGTCTTGGCTTGTCAATCTCACTAAAAATATTCAGTTATCCGTAAACTGCGAGTTTGGCTTTGTAGATTGTCGATGCAGCGCATCGCATGATTTTCAGAATGATCCGAAACGCTTCACTAATCTCTGTGTATTCATTTATTCAAATGCAGTTTCCTTTTAAAATGGGTAGATGAAATTTAAACATTCGGTATTAATTTGAGCATAATAATGGCGTAGAGGTGGGCGATTTCCAAATACTACGTGGTTAAGCTAATGCGGTTTCATTTGAATGAAAAGCGGCGGGCTTTTGTAGTTGTGCTGACAATCGAGTTGTGGGAGATTTAAATATCAAAATATGGTGCATGGATTGTAGGCGTCAGTTAATTATTCTGTCATATTAAATGACTCGCAATTGTCAAGTTGTTGTACAAATACAACTGCTATTTCAAAAAAACAGTGATATGATTATTTGGGTTATTCTACTGAAAATAGCTTTAGTGTTTTAATTATATTCATGAATTTAATTTTGACATATATATATTCTGTAATATATGTTAAGTAAATTAACATAATTAAATACTAATTATTAAAATTATGCTAAGCCTTATAATAAAAAAAGTATTAAAAGTCAATATGGATATTATTGTTGAAAAATATTTAAATGATTAAATAATTATACTCCTCATTTATCAAATTCATTGTTATTGTTTTAATCTGTATATTAATTATATTACATCTATAATTAATTACAATAATTATTAAAGTTTTATGTGGAGCATTACTAAAAATTAATTAGAAAGAAATTCAATATTCATCTTGAAATTATTTTAATGCTTATATTTTTCTAAAATGATTCCACATTCATGAAAATGATCTTTATTATTTCTTATATTGTTCATATTATATTAATTAATTTAATAATATTAATTAATTTTTAAAAACACGCTACAAAAATAAAGAGAAGAGAAATTTAAATTATATGCTGAAATGTATTTTAATATTTTAATTCTGAATGAGAATTTCTTGTTCATTTCATATAGTTGTTCGTATAGTATTCATATAGTATTTCATATAATTATTTTAGTTATTGTTTATTCATTTCATATTTAGTTAATTATTTGAAACTGTTTTAATTAATTTTTTTCTAAGTAATAACTTTTCTATCCATCCTTTTTAATAAAAAACTATGTATACGTTCTACAGTCAGGTTTTCTGCGCCTCGCATCTGAACTGGTGTAATCACTATCAAAGTTTCACAATCCTTGTGGAGACAATCTGTGTGATTCTACAATAATCTTGAATGCAGTTTTATTTATCGTAACCATAGTCTCATGCTTTCGTGATAAATATGTAAATTATTAGTGACAGCACATCAGAATGAGTTACTCCACGAACAGTTGAATAATATTAAAGATCTTCTAATGACTCGGAAAAAGCGAATTATCTCATACTAGGCATGTCCTAAGTGTATGTATTAATGAAGGGTTATGTCTACATCCTACGATATAAATTATAATTCTTTATCGAATATTTTGTTCTCTACTGGAATTATAAACAACATTTTTTAACAATTAAAAAAATAACTATTGGTCTATGATTTATTCAAAGATCATCTGCATGATTTTGAGTGCTTTTATTTGTAAAATTTTCCATGCTTTGTTTGAGTTTATCATGAATTCTCAATTAACCAATATGAAGTGCATAGCTTAAGACATAAAAGGCAGTTTTGCTTCTATATAATAATTATGAAATTCCTAAACAACATATGGAAAAAGACAGGCATGGATAGAAAAGAAAATATTTCCCGTGAAACTGCGGCAGATGTTACTGTAGCGTCTGGCATCATATTAAAAACCATGTTCCGCCAAAGTGTGCCATTTACATTGATAAGGTTCTCCAAATTTAATTAAATATATACTACAAGAATGGTAGAGTATTTTTCGTGATTCTAATGCCGAGATCCTACTTGCTTTATCCGTTCCATTTTATTTAATAAACTGAAAGACTTCTTGGTTTATTTGTGCCGTATATCCCTCCCCCATTTTTTTATCGTTGAACCAAAGAAATAAACTTGGCTTGATATCGCTTTGCATTATCACCTTACGGTAAAAGATTCTTTTGATTAAGAAAATTGCGTGAGTCAGAAAGAATGAGAAAAAATAATAATAAATGGGATTGCGAGTCATTTTTCTGGTTTCTGTCAATTTGCATAACACATCCCTGAAGAAAATAACTGGTGTGTTCTTTATAATTAAATCTCTCTCTCTCTCTCTCTCTCTCTCTCTCTTTATAGGAGATGCATTTTTTGTCTGTAACAGTTAAAATATAGTTTGATATACAGGAATATTTCTCTGTGGTATTGGTTGATGGAATTAAGAATTTATTTGGAAAGAATTTAAGCTTCGTTTCTCGAACAATATCTATAACATTAAACCAGAAAAACCTACCTCCTAATGTAATGAAATTTAAAATTATTTCTATATGTGAACATTTGTAAAAAAAAACTTTAATTTTGGATTGACAGACAATTTATAGTAAATAATCGGCGATGAAAAATATTTATTTCCGTTTTTATTAATAATTAGATATTTTAAAATCATTAAAATGTATGAAAATACTTTACACTTAATCAGTTAACAAGTAAAACTGAAATTAATAATAAACTATTCGAAAATAATTATCTATTACGTTAAATCATTGATTTTACATGATCAACTTAATACTTCAGTGAGGTTACAAACAGAAAATAATACAAACAATATGATATTTTATTTTCATTACTCATTTTCATTAGTAAAAAAACTGTACTTAATACAGCATTAATAAGTAATATAACTGTTGATAAATGTGGATTTAAAAAAATATAAACGTATTCCTGTAATAAAATATAAAGAGTTTTAATAAATGTATTCCATTAATTTTCGTTCTCAACGCTTCAAGGGCGTAGTAGTAGCGCGGAATAGTAATTATTACTATATCCTAGATGACACGGAATACACCTGGATCGGCAAAGCATTTTCCCATAGCTGGCAACTCGAGGATACATAACCATATCCAGGTGCAACATTTAC
The DNA here is from genome assembly GCA_026543865.1 of Argiope aurantia. Taxonomy (NCBI): domain Eukaryota; kingdom Metazoa; phylum Arthropoda; class Arachnida; order Araneae; family Araneidae; genus Argiope; species Argiope aurantia. Next base: position 251,319 of record JAPMOR010085920.1, read on the forward strand.
CTGAGGAAATCATCAATTTGTACTAAACATATATGAATTACACTTAAACATTAAACACGTTCTGCACTTTCAAGGAACTATATGTATGGGTTTTAAAATTTTATTTTATTTTTCTTTTATTATTACTTATTTATATATGGAATGTAATTTGGGAATTATTATTTTTTATTTTACACGTTCGTTTAATTTTACCAATTTTTTCCACAGGGCTCACCTATTTTCTTAAAATTTATGATTTCTATTGTTTAATACATTTTGGAAACCAAGTATTTAAAAAAATTATAATATTAAATATGAATTCTCATTTTTGTAGTAAAGCTGAAAGAATTTTTGTTTATTCCATTGCACAAAATGAATACATTTTAATGTACTTGTTTATCCAATCATTTTAACCATATTTGTAGTTTATACTGTAATTTTAACGGAGGAAAATATTTTTAATTTCCTTTTGAAAACTTTAAGAAAACGAAAATACTAAAAAAATATTTAAGTTATTATAAAATACAAGGTACTTGAAAATTTCGGAGAAAATTATAAAGTTTTTATATCATTTTTCTCAGAAATTGTGTGAAGTTATGCAATTTAAAACTAAATCTAAAACGACATATGAAATATAACTTTTTTAAATCAAAATAAAAAAAAATTAAAGTAATTTTATAAAATATAACACTGCTAATTTTTTTTACTGTGGAACAGTTCGAATTTGATTTTATTTTGGACGCAAATAATAAGCCCTTGTGATGATTTTAAAAGTGAATTCGAAAGTTAGTTATTTCCTAATCTCATTATTATATAAAACTATAAATTATTACTATTTTGAGTACCAAAATGTTCAGCCGGCACTCATGGATAAAATAAAGATTTTTATACACATTTTTTTATATCCTTATTTATTTGGACTTATTTCGTGTTTGTAAAGATGGAGTTCTGTAATCTGTATTTCACTCACTTTCTAATATCTCAGAATTTTGAAAATTTGTATGTCATTGAATTCTAGATAATAAAACGGGAATCACAATATTTTTTCAAGTTAAATATAAGTTAATCGATTATTTTAATTAAATGTTGTTTCTACCGCGATAAATGTAAGAAAATTGGTATTCCAAAATTTCATAAAATCTATAATAAAGAACTATAAAAAATTATCATGATAAAAGAAATATATATGTTAAAACACAGAAAACAATTACGATTAAAGAAATCTCTTTTTGATACATTGCTAAAACTCGTTTCCCTAAATATATAGATATAATTTTTTGATTATAGATACCAACCTTTTTGACTAATACACCTTCCATATCTATGAGAAAAAGCAAGCATTATTAGAAGTAACCGTAAACGTAGGAAGGGGTTTATCCTAATACTTTCCTGAAAAGAATGCCCATTAACATATGCGACCACGCACGGATTCATGTTAATTTTCGCTGAAGCCACCTTTCATAATTACAATGGGAGATCCAAACCGGAAAATTCCCGCAATATCACCCTCGACATCGAACAGTCCTCCCCTGCATCAAAGACAAGGAGACCCTCTCCTTAAACCTCAAGAGTAAAATCGGGAAAATTTGCGATTAAAATACAACCGCTGATGGCGCCGTATAGGATTCGGTAATACATTCACAACGATGCAAATGTAGCGTTAATAACATCCTTTTCAGATAAGGCGGTCACAGCACTTCAGCTTATGCGCCTTGTTAACATGAATTCCTTGTCAATGTAATATGACACCCTCTTTTGTTGGAGTATTTCGCAGCGTCCCCAAATTAAAAACATGCTCTTTCAACAATTTTAGCAGCGTATTTCTATACTACAAGCCAAGGTTTATTGTGACGCTCGACATGTTTGGACACATTCGGAAATTCAGTACTTAGTTCACCTCTGTGTAAACAAATAAGCAAAAAAGATAAAGTTAATACTGGGTTTTTTTTTGTATCTTTATACTATTAATGTGATTTGAAACTTGAAAATTTCTTACTTGTCACTAGGCAACCAGTTAGTTTGGTTTATTGTATACTAGCCGCCTTTGGCGACCAGCCGGTTCGCCAGTATTACCGCTCGCTACAATTTTCAATTAAATATTTTAAGTAACTGGTTTCTTAAAGGATTCTCAAACAAAACATTTTTAATCTTCAAATTTTGATAGTCATACCAAACTTATATTGTTTAGATCGTTTCGTTCAATTTACTATATATATTTTGCTAATTTGTTGCCATTTCCGGTAAAACTTCCTTTAATTAAAAATGTAAATGACGAAATTGCAATTAATATTAAGATATTTTTTAATAAAACCAAGCGTTTTATTTTATTAATAATCTTTATTGTTATTTATTAATTATTATTATTATTGAATATGAGTATTGCAAACAGAATCGCTCGGTATTTAAGTCTTATGTTAACTACAAAATATTTTTCATAGTTTATGTAATATCTCAAACAATAATTGAACAAAAATTTCTGAGATTCAGTATAAAATTCAGTTTTTAGTTTTGCTTTCAAAAGGATTGAAATGAAATCAATAATAATATTTTGTTCCTGCTTATAAATATATTTCAAAAATTATGATGTCTAAATTTAATGCAGTAAGGTATCATATTCTGATAAATATTCTGGACACACCAAATTTTAAATAAATGAATGAATGTTTCTATTTTCCACGATCAACTAAGTCTTATTTATGAAGTTTTAAATGTTAAAAATTTAGAAAAACTCACCATTTTCATAATCTTAGGCCAATTAATCTTCAGAAACCTGCGAGCTTATTGGCGTATTTTCTTTGAAACGATCGATGAAAAATCTAAAATTATCCTTTTTTTATTGAATAGTGATATTCAAATCTTCATAAATCAGTCAGTTTAAGTGATTTGAAATTAAATCTTAAAAGTCAGTGATTTAGTTGATTGGAAATTAACTCTATGACCACCATAAAATCTGTGCTTTCTCTTGTGGTGTATGCATTCTCCTTAATATCCGATCGAATAAAACATCACATACAAAAGTACTACATAGAAGAAACATAACATTTCAATAGTTGCCAAAAACAAAAGAGAGAAAAATGCAATTAATAAGCAGACGATATTTAGAAAAGTACAGATATTTAGACTGGAAAATGAAATTATCTGAAATTAAAAACACGCGCAGACGATATTTACAAAAGTAAAAATATTCAAACCTGAAAAGGAAAATATATGAGTTATTCCATGAATAAATGCCATAAGTTTGTTTACATCTTCATTATTTTATGAGTCATTAAATATCAAAATGGATCGGGAACTGAATAAACACCCTGTATAGAGAGTGTAAAAGATCATAAAATAATTTTTCTTGAATTTATTTTTTAGAAAAAATAATATTTCATATTTGTTTCATTTCTTACAGACACTTGCCGAAAAATAATTTTGCAGATTTCATTTCCAAAAAGATTTAATTTATTTTTAGTTAGAGCTTTAATCAATGTGATGGCAACACTTTGAAAAAAGCTATTTTTTTCTCAGGAATGCGAAACGTGCTTAATCCTCATTTTTATTTTTGACGAAAAAAATTATTGAAAAACATAGTTAAAATATTTATTTAAAAATTCATTAAAAATAGAAATTTAATTTTAAGATTAAAACAGTAGTATCATTTAAAAGATAAATTTTTTATCTTTAACTTCATGTAAAAATCTTTTTTGTGCGGTAATATTTTCGGAAGTTATAGCAGAAACACGTCAAAATTTCGCTTAATTTTTAAATAAATAAAATTCTAGTTAAAAATTCGAAAAAATAACCCCCAGGTGCACATTCCCGGCCTCCAAGGTATACACGTGCCAAATTTGGTAGCTGTAGGTTGAATTGTCTGGTCTGTAGAGCGCCAACACACACACACACACACACACACACACACACACACACATTGAGCTTTATTATAAGTATAGATATAGATTAAACTATTAATACCAAATAGATCTATTTAAAATTCCACTATATTACATGATAATACTGAAAATTACGAATCTATTGTCATCAGTCTACTATAAATTACTGAGCTTTTAAATTAAGAAAAAAGTTATATACCAATAATTCAGTGTTAATGTGAAATTACAAATTTGGCGTGAATGCCAAAGGAAAGCAATTTTCATCTTAATTTAAACAACAGAAAAAGCACAGCGCTTTAAAAGTTCGATGAAATAATAAAATTAACTTAAAATTCTTGATATTAACAAAGTATTGTTATAAATTGTGAATCAACTAAATTTTTGAAATTATTAAAATCAGAGAAAAAATTTACGGAAATGAAATTGGTATAATTCAAAAGATGGATTTTGAATGTTAAGTTAGTGCAGAATCTATTTTTAGGAAATAATACTTTCTGAAGATATAGCTAAAAAATTTGTTTAAGTTAAAAATGATTTTTCTACTTTATGAAGTTTATAGTGTCTTTTCAGTTATTTTCAAGAATAATTGCCCCGAATTTCATCAAGTCGAATAGAAATTCTATATTTGTATTAAAAAAATATAAACATTCATATTTATATACGTATAGTAAGTAATAAGGCTTAATTACCATAAGAGAAAAATTATTCTTATCAGATGAATATATCACAAAAGATAGTTTGTTTTAGTGAAAAATATTGCGATCATTTTAGTAACTAAGTTTTAAGCGTGGTGAAAAAGGAACGAGACACCCGAGACTAACCATATCATCGGTTCTTGTTCTGAATTGATAATATTTTTTGAAACTTGTGTTGGTTGCAACGATTTACTTTAATTTGTCTTTCCATCGAATATTTTATATGAAGGAAATAAAAATAGATTTAATTAAAATAAATTAGGTTCTGGAACACTTCTCTTTCCAAACTTTTTGCAGGTTATGACTTTTTGTAAACCAAATGTAGATTATGACTTTTTGTAAGCCAAATGTAGATTATGACTTTTTGTAGACCAAGTGTAGATTATGACTTCTTTATAGAATGGTATGAATTTTTCTATGTGAGAAGATATGCTACTAGAATTAATGAAAGTCAAATTCAAAATTCTAATTTTGAACGGACAAGTCAACACGAAAGACTTGGAAAAAAGATTAAAAAATGAATTTTGTAAAAAAAATATAAAAAAATGTCGATATAGTATCATTAATGTAGAGAAGCACGTTGAAAATCTTCCACATTAATCAGAGAAACTTAATGTTGATCGGTAGCGGAACGTTTTCTATAACTTTCTGTATGCCTTACGTCATATCTTCTATATGTCATATATTTTTGTTTGCTCATTTTTTATGACTCGAATGCCACTAATGCACAATCCATTTTCCGTGGACTCCTTATAATTTTTTTATCTTTTTAATTCTCTGAGCTTCAAAATCTTTTCTATCAATAACAGTAACTTTTGTTTCTAATTTTTTCTGCGAAATTTTTTTCTTTCTGCTTTACCACACTTTGTATATGAAATTTCGTTAAATTCCGTTGTCTAAATTTTGTAATGAATGCTTCTAAATAGGAAAAATTACTTTATGGTCACCTTGCCTATTATATAAATACAAAGGTAATAAGTTAAAAATATTATTAACATTAATTAGAATGCTTTAAAATTTTTAAATGCTTAAACTATTAAAATGTTTTATTTATTTAAAATTTTGTTGAAGTTTCAACATGATCTGAGTGAAGTGTCTCTGATTATCCTGTTTACTTTCTAAATTAATTTAATTTTTAAACGGATAAAAAAATCTACAAAAAAAGAATATTAGTAGTTCAGTAGTATTGTTAATGTGAAATACCGAAAGTAGAGAATGTGAGTATTTTTCGGTGGATCTTCACATTGTTGTTCAGTGAATGTTGAATGGAGACTTACCGATAATTCTTTCGCAGTTAAATGTGAATCAATATTTAAAGAATTAAATTATTTTTGATATATTAATTTAATTTAATGCAACTGGAAACTAATCTATTAAATTCATTAAATTCTTATTTTATTCGTGTGGCGCCATCTGTTAGTGAAATTAAACGAAAAAACGATTATTAGGTTTTATAGTATTTATGAAAATAGGCTATAAAATAAAATCTAAAAAATAGAGAAATACTTTAAAAATTACATCTTAATGTAGTGATTAAAGAATGTTTTAAAAGCATTTGCATATCTTCTAATGTCTTGAAAACAATTTCGTGCTTTCTTGAAACCACTTTTCTTCTGCATAAATAGCATTAAAACGAAACTTATTTCACATGAATGGCTTATGCGTGTTAACCAATATCTTGATTACTTTATGCATACTAACACTTAATCAAAATTATGTAGATATTAGTCACAAGTTCAGATTTAATTTTTTAGTTCTAAATTTAGCCTAACTATTATACTGATAATAGTAAATAAGCGGTTAATTTAGCTTATATAGTTTAATATTTACTCTAAATTTAGGTTAAAATAAAGTTTGAAAGCAATTTATCTTTGTCAGGTTGTAACTACATCCATCATGGTGAAACATGTTTACTAAATCTTTACAAAAGTGTTAGTAATAAATTATAGTCTGTATGAATGTAGAAACAAGCATGAATCGGTCTCTTAGATCTTGGCTCCAGTCCAGAGCAATTTCTTAAAAACATGGCAGTTTGACACATTTTGCAGATCAAAAGGATTAGTTAAAGAACTTACTCTTTTTTTATTTTATAGTAAAGCAAAATTCGTAAGAAACTTGTTAAATCTAATGTTTTGATGATTGATAGAAATGATCTACAATTTTGTTTTTATGTAGTAAGAACAAATATCTTATAACTTTAAACGACCACTTCTTGTATATATATAAATTTATCTATTTCGTATATCTGACAAAAGGCTCTAATGATATGGATCAAATTTTATACTTATATAAGGTTTTGATTTTTAAGTTTATCTATATAGAAGTCTTCCGTAAAGAAACGCTATTTTATACACACACACCTTTTTTTATAACTAACTATTAGGACAAGTATCTTCAATTTCCGCTCGCAAGGATACGCTGTACAGTATAGTGGTTAGAACAGTATGAATGCCACGTGTGTTGTGAGTCCCCAGTTCGAGTCGCGTTTACTGCTTTATTTTTTTCTTATGTGTTTACATATAATATTTTTGCTTTATAAGTTTATCTATTTAGGTGTCTTTCCGGAAAATGAATGCGATTTTACACACATAAACAAAAAAAATCATTTTTATTAACTAGCTATTAGAGCTCTTTTCTTTCTACTCTCATGTTGATAATGTAATATAGAACCATCTCCGACTCGATTTCTCCGCGGTAAAACTGTGTGTAGGTTCAAAAATATCGGTAATGATAGATAAAATGTAAAATGAATACTGTAATATATCAGATTGTATCGAGTAACATGGTAAACTAAGTGCATTTGTGATTTTTTTTATTTAAATGACCTGTTCATATGTAGATAAGATTTAAATATATTCATATGTAATCTATATATAATATATATATAATCTATATATAATATATATATAATCTATATATAATCTATATATAATCTAAATATATTCATTCGTATCTAAGTATTTTCTCCAAAAAAAATATTTTATATTTAAAAAATATATATAATGTGAAACAAATATTTAAAAATTCATGTTGAAATGAATGAATAAACTATTTTTTATGAAAGAAAATTTAGAAATTATAATGCGGCTTATTTTTAACCCACACTCGCATATTTTATACTCGAAAATAAGTATTGTCAATATTATTACGAAATTTCAGGGTTCGTTTGGATAGTGGAAGTGATATGGTGTGGAGAACGCTCAATCAGCAGGCGGAAGTAGAAAAAAACAACGATGTTTATTTACACGAAGACACACAGGACAGTACAAAGACACAACTCTATACAGCTCAGACAAGACAATTATCTTCAGCCGCGAGACGTGCAAACAGCAGCACACAATAAAACTCTACTGCGGACAGTAGCGCACAGCTTAGTTCAGCACTAACTTGACTCCGTCGCTGCTCTGCTAATCTCTGGAAGACTCGCTCTTCACCGTCGATTCCGACTACTCCACTACTCTTCACTGTCGATTTCAACTCCCCTACTCTGGCAGCTGCGGCTGAATCCTTTTATAGGTCTCAGGAAGCGGGGCTAGAAGCCTCTCAACCAATCAGGAACTTTCGAGGCGTATCTCGGTTCCTAATGGACGGATCGGGAAATTTCTCGATGTTTCGGGTATAATCTATTTTGGCTCCAAAGTCGCCAAATTCGTCGCCAAATCGCCAAATGATTGCCAAGTTTATTGCCAAGCTCTGGGACCTCCGACGCGACACCCGGACTCCGTCCAATACAGATTACTGTAAAACAGTCTTTCTGATGATGGAACCAACTATGCTAGGAAGCCGCATCACAGATTCGTAACAGTATATATATATACAAAAGTATAAAAATCAAGTTAATAGAAAAACAAATAAACCAAAAAAAAATATAAAAAAATATAAAAAAGAATCCGGCTAGAAGACAATGTTAACGAATTAAGCAAAAGATTGGATCTGGAAAACGTTTATATTTGCAACCTGAAAACGTTACTTCCCTATGGTCTCAATAGTAAATTAAATGGGGAAGGCTATGCAGATTTAAACAATAATTGCATTTATAACAAATTTAACATATTTAAAAAATTTCTAAATAAAGATAACTATTCTGAAAGATTTAAAAGAAGTAAAGGAAAAGGGAGCAATTTTCAAATTATATTTGAGGAATTTCAAAATTACTGTTATCTGGAACACAATAGTGAAAACATTCACAAAATTAGGAAATATATTTTTGGTCTTAGAAATAATAAAATTAAATGGTTATTAAATAATAAATTCGGGGAATTAGAGTTTAAAAATTCGTACACAAAATGTATTGTTCTAGATCTAATTAAATGTAAGCTTAACATTGGAAAAACGATTTACTTTTTAATATTAAAAATAATGTTTACAAAGAATTCTGTGTGATTAAATTCTTGGATATTTACTTCGAATATCTAAAATTGCCCAAAATTATACATAATAATAATATATTTTTTCCTCTATCAGATAAAACAACTGTTTCAATAGCGTTTAGTTACACTTCAACTTTAAAGAAAAAAATTTGTAATTATAATTACTATGGCAAAAATTTAGATAAAATAAATATTACAGATTGTTACGGTAACAAAGAAAACTATAAAGATTTTATAGATGTTAATAAAGGTCATATTATTACAGGTAATTTAAATATTATTGAATCCAAATCTTTAAGATATTTAATGGGAAGAGGAACAAAATTTAGATTAAGAGAAAAAATAAACCATGACAAAATCTTGATTTCTATTGGTAATCATTTGGATGTTTTTATTGCCAAATTATCTAGAATATACCATTGGCCTGCGGAAGGTTTCAGAGAATGGAAAATGAGAATTTTAAAGGAAATAAAAATAAAAATGAATATTTATTTACAGATCTAAAGAACGTGGGATTTATTTTAGTAAAACAATGAAAAACGAAATAAAAAATTTAAAAGAAAAATTTGTTATTACAGTAATAGATAAATCAGCAAATAATTTCTGTTTAATTTGTAAATATTATTATAAAGAACTTTTAATTAATGAATATAACTCTAACGCAACTTATATGTTAAAGAACACCAGGAAAAAGGAATTAGATAAAAGAATGCTAGCTTTCGCAAAAAATACCAAAACTAAGACTTGCTCTCTTAACTATTCTTATTTATTCCCAAAAGTTAAATTTCATAAAAATCCATTAAAATTCAGATTCGTGACCTGTAGCACTGGCAGTTATAATTACTATACTGGTAAACATTTCTTTAAATACTTAAAAATTATCCTGGACAAAATAAAAGATGAAGACCACTTTATTATTTCTAGTAACAAAGAAATTCTGGATTTTCTTAAAGATAACAACATTAATAAACTTAATACTTTTGATTTCGAAAATTTATACACTAATCTACCTCATGAAAAATTAATAAA
>JAPMOR010085920.1:261666-303674 GCA_026543865.1 Argiope aurantia
AATGCCAAACAGTAAATACATTTACTCACGAATGTATTAATCATTAAAATCAATCAAGATTCGATCATCACTTGTCTCATTATATGCATTCATTCTTTCTTAATTTGGAGTATTTTATGGACATGCATCCCTTCTTACGTTGCCTCTATGCAACTGAATAGGAAAAAAAATCAAAGGATTGTGCTTAAGACAAATGTAACATATATAATAAATTATTTATTTAATTTAACAACCAGAACTAAGTAGAAAACTAAATCGCATAACGGAATATACAAATAATTTTTATAAACATTAAGCGGCATAAAAGAAAATATGAAATAACTATGTAAGTAAATACGAATTGACATTTTTGTGGTACATTTTTCTATTCGGAACAACATAAAATGGTAATCACGCGCAAAATTCATCTTAACATTTTTTCTTTTCACCAAATTCTTTATTACTTGCAAATAATGATGTATTGCTCTCTATTGTTTACAGATAACGATGTATCTTTATTTAATAATGGATTGGAATCAGTAAAAAGCTTATTAAGTACTAATTTTGAAAAATTTGATAACATTTTCTTTTTTTTTTCATAAGTTTTTAGGATATGAATTAGTATTTAATATTCATATTCAAATGAATGTGTAATTATTTTTAATGGAAAATATTCTAGTATTCTAATCAGTATTTTATTGCCTTTTTAATGAATTGCCTTTTTAATGAAAAAATAATTTATTTATTTATTATTAATTAATTAATTTTTGCAAATTTATTTATTTTACTTTATCTAGCTTCAATACTACACTAATAATTCAAGAGAGATTATGTTCTCATAAAACTATGCGAAATTCTAACTCTAAAAATAAAATATCACATTATTTGATTTTAAGGAAGAAATACTGCACGAATAGTTGTCAGAATCATTCAAAAAGGAAAAGAAAAAAAATTATGATTTCATCTCCGTTTACCTCGGTTTAAAATAATTCCATTCACTAATTTTGAGAACTTTCTGCCCACAAATAATGCTTTTCGTTTTAAAATGTCAATATTCTAGTTTAAATATGCTTTATATTTCAAACTTTTACGCAATGCGGAGATACATTACGTAAGTCAAATATCATGCAAATATTTCGAAGTATCTGAAAGTCAAATGAAACTTGGTATTAAAATTGAATTTCCAATCTATCGCTCAGGAAACGTTTCGCAAACGCTGCATGATTTCAAAGAATTTTCGTCTATTCCCTTTAAATTTTACCGCTCGTTAAAAGAAGAGTGATATATTTAAATCGAAATTATAGTTATTCATATGTATTATATTATAGTTATTTTACTGAAGAAATTTATTATTTTTCGAAATTTATTTAAAACTTGACAAAGTTCTTTTTTAAGTAAATATTACTTTTTCAAAATATTACTCTTATGCATGCCCGTTATAAAATATTCAAAATGCAGATGAAAAGTTAATTTTAATTAATATGCATTTTCGCGATAATTACATTTTAATATTTAATACTGATGATATTAATATTTTATATTGATGATTTTTAGTTTCTTTTATACTTCTTATTATAGAGATAAATTATTGTAATCATCAAAAATTTTGAACTCGAGATTTCGATGAATCTCCACGTTTTAGACCACTCTGAGATCGAAAAATATATTTTTTTAGAAAATGTCCGTCTGTTTGTCTGTGTGTGACAAAGATACCTTAAAAACGTTTTGATGTACACGGATGAAATTTGGTAAACGGTTTTTACATTGAATTTGTAGATTTCTATTAAAACTTGAACCAATATAATCCAGATGAAGTCTTTCTGTCCTGCTGCTCGATATGAGTTAAAATGATAACTACAAAATGGAGAGAACTGGATAACTAATATTTGGTACATATATTTAACATCCATAGTATAGAGATCTGTCAAAGCCTACTAGAGGTTAACCACCTGTTGGTCTGTATTTTCAGAATCATGTAAATGCAAAAACTCAAAAAATAATATGATTTTAATATATCGAATTTCTTATGTAATTTTATAGCTACACGAGAAGATTTAAGTCAAATTTTTGTTTCAATCTTTTTGTAAAAACTTACTTCAAATACAAATTCGATTTTGGGATATATTTTGGATTAATCGCCAAAACTCGCGCCAAAGGTCACATGACAAAATCAGAAAAAAGGCTAAATCCATACCAAAGATTTCTATTTCGTAACCAATGTACGCTAATACCAAGCAAGACGTTCTATGAGATAACAACTTTATTAGAGAGTATGCAAGAAAGTTTTGGAGAATCCCTCCCACTGGATTTATTCTTAAGATTGCACTTTCTTTAGTACAGAATGTGTGATTTTAAATCATGATCAGACAACAAAAATGACACATAAACCGGTTATCTTCTTTCCATCATGCTAAGAAATGCTATTTGATTCTAGCTATATTACATGCATGTGTGTGTGTGTTTGTGTGTGTGTGTGTGTTTGTGTGTGCGTGTGTGTGTGTGTGCGTGCGTGTGTGTGCGTGTGTGTGTGTGTGTATGTATGTGTGTGTGTGTGTGTGTGTGTGTCCAAGACACTGCGGAATTTGCTGATCTTTAAATCTTTCATTTATCTTTACCAAAAATCAAAATTACATTTTAGTTGTGACTAAAATGAAATATATAATACGAATTCTTAATGGTGACAGTGATGATTTCATCAAGGATGACATACGAATGTATACAGTTATTTTTATTGATACATACGGTGGAAATAGTTATTAATGATGATGATGACAAAGATGATTAAATGCAGATGCTTATCCATACGGGATGAAAACTCTTTGTACAGAAATAACGCTGTGTTAATAATAAAGGTATGTTGAAAGTGTGAAGTCAGATGATTAATGAAGCTATTATTTGAGGCAAGAAAATTAGATTATGTAATACAGAAATATTACTTGTGACGTTGTTTTCTGTAGGACAGATGGCTGTAATTATGACATAAGAAGGCGTGGTCAGACGCCTTGTCATTTATTTTGGTGCTAAAAGTAATGCTTCATCAGAATCATCATATGAAGAGGCGTGCCACTAGTCAAATGCTGTCACCAAATAACACGTGCACTGAATATTTTCATTTGTATGGAAGCGAGTTCTTCATCAGAAATAACTGAATCAGAAGTCATGACAAGGTCACTATCGTAATTATAAATTATATAATAATATTATATAGTTTTATGTTATAAAAATTATAAAATTATATAGTTTAATAAATAAAACCATTATATAGTTTTATAAATTATAATTAAATAAATTATATAGTTTATAAAATATATAGTTATAAATTATTATAAATTATATAGTTTTCGTATCAAAATTTATATATAAATTATATAATTTTGAAATTATATTATCTTTCTTTATTTCACAGATTTTAGTATATGATATATATCTTTAGTATTTCAAAGTATTTCAAATGATTATGCATTCCTTATTCCATAACTAAATTGTGACAATCTGAGCTGAAATTTTCTGTTTGATGTCCGTTATTACAATGTCAAAATTGGACGAACATTTTACAGCACACTTTCAAATCTTATCAAAAGTGACTTTCTATACCGACGCAAAGTGCGCTTTAACTGACTCTTCGAGATTTTCAAGATGACTTATTTTACTTCCTCATTAAGATAAAGTGCATTGCAGCTGGTACTCAAACAAATATTTAAATCAAGAAAGGGATTTTAGAATCATCAAGATATCAAGACATTCATATTTTGTTTATTTTTAAAGGACATATATAAAAAAATATTAATTCTTAAGATTTCTTTAAGTATAAGTAGGATTTTCGAATAAACAAAAAAATTATTGTCTATTTATTAGTCATAAATGAAATAAACATTTTGCACTGTCACATTTGGATTATTTTATTACACAATAACTAGAAATTAAATCAATTTTTATGGAACACTTTATTTACATGTTAGTGTTTCATCTCCTGTTCTTTCAAACATCATTTCGGCAATTTTGATGACTCTAGTATCTATGATGACAGACAAATACAGATAACGATTCGAATAGCTCTGCAATTGTTAATTTACGTTATCTAATGAATCTAAGTTTTAAATTAGATCAATTAAAAGAGTTTATAATTTAAAACAGAATTCCTGTTTACTGATATGGATGTAAAATTAAAGGTGAGAAATATTTGTCACAAAGTTTCAACATTTTCCCTTATTTCATAATCTTTTAAGCACTGTTATTTCTCATTCTTTTTTCAGCAATAATGTCATCATATTATAATACATATTAAATTCAAATAAATTTTTCCCAATTTATCTTTAGAAAACCGGTTTCTATGGCAACGAAAAGCTTCAGACTTTGGTAAATGGAAAAATTCTTATTACAATCAAATATTCCCTATCCCTTGGCAGACAGACATCCCAGACGACTTAGAGCTCTTACTTTAAAACCAATTAATCTATTCTGTTTACAATTTAGAGCGGTATAAATTTTCTATAATGTTGATTTCTCTTGTATCTAAAAATACAACAATCAGAACAGAAATGTTTATCTCAAAGTTTCATCTTCTCAAAACTATTTCAATGTATTTCCTAATTTCTCACGACATAAAAGATTGTTTAGAAATTTGTTAGATACTTCAACAAATTTCTATCGAATCCATTTTAGAAAATGGATTAAAGCCGTTCTAAGAGACAGGAAATAAGATGCACCTTGTTAAAAATATTCCGCTTGACAGACAATGTTTTAAACTTATTTGATCTGATGGACTTATGTATAGAGTTTAAACCCAAGATCTATGTTTGGGATTTTTAAACATGATTAGGCACCATATTTACCAAAGTTTCATCCTGCTAGAACTATGCCATTTAACTTGCTTTGTGCTCTCATAGAAAAAATGTTCTAGTATGTTCTAGAATATTTTGTGCTCATGGTATGGCGTTGGCTTCATAAGCCAGTTAACAGTCTCTTGACAGGCGTGATCACTTTTGTTAAGTGGTTATGTTACGGAGCCTAGCGTCGCTGGTTCCGTAACTACGTATCATAACCACTAGACAAAAGGTTCGAAATTCGCTCAGGCAATTGCCACAACAATACTAATATCCAACCAAAATTATTTTAACATACCATAGATGATCTTCTAACATTTTCCCAAGCCTACATTATTTATATATTGGTAAACTGATATAAAATCTAATAGCTTTAATCTGGTTGGTTGGTTTTTGTTTTACGGAAGTACAAATGTCAATCAGGCATTTCTTGAAAGATTTTTAGAAGGATATCCTGTATCTTCCACCCCCTTCTCTCATTATATTCGCTTTCCGATAATCAAATATATCTTTAATCATCAAAAAATGATGGAAGTCACCGCTATTTTAACTGAAATCGATGCACTGTAGTCAGTAGCATAACATTACTATAAAGTATCTAATTCAGCAACCCAAAATAAATTTTTCATATAAGGTTTCAAGATTTCCTTTTCTTTCAACTTTTTCAGCCTGTTCTAATATTTCATAATGTTGTAAATAATTTCCCTACCAAGTAAGATTAGAAATATCACCACACTAATTAATGTATTTGATAATATGAATTTTAAACTCTGTGGATTTGAGACTATGAATAGTAGCGACAATTTGAGAGACATCAGTAGTTGAGCATGATTTATCTTTCTTTGTGTTGTTATGGTTGTTTATTACCAATTTGCTGCTTGTGAGCTGCTGTATTCTACAAATGATATTTTTGTGAACACTTTGTCTGTGCTTTGTTATATTCGTGTTTTCATCAAGAATAAACGTCTTTATTTCTTATTAAACATTATTTGCTTTATAAACAGTATTTGCTAGCATTTAATAATCTTGGAAATGATACTCCTACGGAATGGGATCAATACCATTGAGGATTTTATTAACTCCCTATTAGATCAAGCGTGTGAAGGTAGTTGCAATCGTTTTAATAATGTGAATTTCTTACACTGGGGATTAAACATTGAACAAAAAAAATCTGTTATATAATTTCAAATTTTAGTTTTCTACTGTCTTACATTTTTTTTAATTATTATTTCACAAATTTGTAATTTATACTAACATCAAATTAGATTTGAATATACGACATTAAGTTGAAACGATATATTTTATATTATAAATTTCTTGTACTATGGAATAACTAGATTTTAAATAAACATTCATTTTAAAAATTTATAAGTAAAACTGAGTAAAGAAACATTTATTATATAGTTTCAAAAATTGATTTCTCAACTCTTTCACCACATTTTTCTACCATTTCATAATCTTGAGAGCACCGTCTCTTCCATTGAGAGTAAATCAAATAGATGGATTTTATAATATTAGCGTCTGACACTGTGGATTTCGTAAACATATATCGAATTGAATATCCGACAAATAAGTGTTAACTGAATAGTTTCAACATTCCATACCTTGATTCTTTCAACGCTTTCCCTTATTTCATAATCTCGTAAGTATCTCAGGATTTGTCATATCAGAATTGAGCGGAAAACGGTGAGATCGAGATGAATAAAATCACATGGTTGTGTTGAAAACTTGTGGGAATAAGGGATTGGTAGAATGAGACTCAAAAAAAAACCTACCAGAAAAATAATAATTTCTAAGCAGAAAGTCAGGGCAAATCGAAGCAAGAAATTATAGCGGTGAAATCAATTTCAGGGCCGTCGAACAACATCTGGTTCTTTAGGGATTCTAAAGAAAGTAGATGTTATATTTTATTCATTTTCTACTTTTTCTACATCGGTTGTTATTATTTTTTTTCGTTTTATTATTTTTTTGAGCATTTCTTTTATCCCTTATTTCTTTCTACTTCTTTTCACGTCGTCAGGTCCGACACTACTAGATGATTCTCATTTCATTTCGTTTTCTTCTTCTTTTTTTTCTTTTTTTTTTTTTTTTGATGGCCAGAATTAAATTCCTTTTTGATTTGAAAAGAAAGTGCGCCGTAGTTTTGATTTGGACGATTCGGCAAAGAAAGAAAATATAAATAAGAAGTAAAAGTCAAGGAAAAATACTGTACTCCGGAGCTAACTGTGTATGACAAGTTTCATAAAAGAATAAAAAAAAATCAAAGAAAGAGAAAGGGTATTGCATCGCTAACTTATATTTGTGATTTTTTTTCCTTCTTTAGTTTCTGACAGTTTTTTTTTTTAAATGCAAGATTCTCCCAAAGTCTGTTTTCGAAGTTAATTTCGGAAATATATTTGACAGCATATCTATTGAATTTGAAATTTGTTTTAGAGTTAAGTTAATAAAAAAAGGATCTGTAATCGTTTACTTTCCATCTTTTGATAGATTCAAGACTGTTTTGACATTTTTAATTTCAACTTTGGCAACACATTTTTTTTTTCGTAATTGATAGTCTTATGTATTTATAAAAGTATTAAATGGCGCTTGAGTTAAAATTAGTTTTCCTTTTTCCGACCTCGAGATTTTGACGATCTCCTCGTTTTAAACTTCCAGAGCGAAAAAAAAAGGAATTGCTTGTTTCAAAAAGGAAAGACATAATACTCTAAACAAATGAAATCTGGAATTAGATTGTTACCTCATACTGCAGATTTGCTTCCTATTTTAACCCATAACTGAAGATATGAATTTCCTCACGCGGCCAAAGACATGGAATCAAAATTACTCCATTGTTCTTTTTTTTTGTAAAGATCATTGGAATTTATTTTGGAAACACAATAAGTTCTGTAAATCATACAGTTACCAAAAATATTTAAAACATTAATATTAAAAATGTAAAATGCTATAATAATAAATATTGGAAAGATGTAATAAGAAAAACCTAAACAATCTTTTAGTGAATATCTATTTCGTTTAGATATTACGAAATTATACTAATGTTAATAATTTTTCTAATTTAACAGAAAAAAATTAAGAATACAATATTTTAAAATATTATTTTAAGAATATTTCTTTATGCTTTTTTGCAACATTCAAATTAAAACCAATTTCAGGGAAATGGTGTCATGGTATCCCCAAATGAAAAAAAAAAACCCACTTTTTTATGCACTTGTTTATACTTAGACTTTTGCCAACATACTGCTGAAAGAACAACTTGAAAGTACTGAAGAGATTATCGTATTCAAGGACAAAACACCATGCGATAATCAGAACTAATGAACAACGCGGAGTCATTTTGACTCAGTCAACGGGATAAATTAAATCTATTTGCAGACAAATCTAGTTGGCTGTCGATTTCTTAAAATGCATTTGAATAGGATAACTCAAAAACACTATAATGTTGTTGTTTTTTTCGATAAAATTGTAAATTTGTTTGCATTTGTTAAACTAAATTCGCAAAAATGCATAACTTTCTGTTTGCTTTAGAATGCATGAGCACATTAATTTATAAGCATAAGAAATTTAAGGGGCGACTGTAAATTTGTAGTTTTTACACAACTGTAAATCTATGTCATATCCATCTGTCTGTCCGTGTGTACGTGGCACAATAACTAAGAAACGTAACGAGATAAATAAATGAAATTAAGAATACGATTTAGTATGTTTGACCAAAGTTTCAGATATAACTTTAATTTTTAATCCAATGAGTCTACTAGCTTATGTACAAAATACGAACTTGATATGTAGAAGCTAAAAAACAAAGGGTTAAATGAAGAAATATAAGAGAAATTCGATGGGAGAACTCTGCTGCTCGTTAGACAATATGACCACATTTGTAAGATATAAGATTTACAAAGGGGAATGTTGTAAAGTTAACCAGCCTTGTTGCAGACAACGTTTATGCTTAATATATTATGATACTTAGAATGCAATATATTAGTATACATGTCTTTTAAAGCATGTTCTACAAAAAGTCGACAGGATTCTTTGTACAAGTCACAGAAAGAGCGCTATCCAATGTACCGAATAGGAAAGCAGGAAGAGAGAAACTAAAAACTAAAGAAGCTAGAAATTTTTCGAAGTGTATATAGTTTTGGAAAAGAGTTTGTCGACTCAGATATCTTGAAAAAATAATAACCTATATATTTGAGAAATTAGAGAGACAGTGAAGTCAGAAATCTAGTCAATATAATATTTTTTTTCTTATCTAGATAAATAGATATATAGATAACATATGATTATATGCAATCATACATTTAAAACATCCTTACAGCGGCATTTTTTTAGGAATCATGTTTGTCAATTTTAAAAATGAAATTTTAAACTAAGTTTTTACTTTAATGGATTTTTTTTATTTTTTTTCATTTTCCATATCAACCCTGCCAACCAGATTAGACGGAACCTTTACTGTGGCTAATGACATAATTTACAAAAAATAATGATATGTACATGCAGCGGCCAAAACAAGAGTTCTCTTTAATTACATAAAATGACAATTATAAAAATGCAAACACTTGATTAAAAAATACAAATGTTCTAAAAAAATTAGAACAGCAGGTACTTGAAAGTGCAAAAAGTCTACGGAACAAGCCATAAAATTGCATCAACCTGATTGACAACATACGGGTATAATCCTGAAATAATATATAAATATTAATAATTATTATTATTGTATAAATAATAATAATATATTGTATAATTTATAAAAGACATACTTACAAAAGTTGCACCAAAAATGACAGAGATCAGTTTTAGCTAAATAAAAATAGATATTAAAAATATGTATTAAGTTTAAAGCAAAAGAACCAAATAGAAAGATATATAATGAATCTGGCCTGAAGACTTTTTCAAGGGTCCCCCTCAGGCTGGGATTTTTTTCTGTGAGGGGTCTGGCTTTCGTCACAATAAATTGACCCCTTGTGACCAGAAAATCCCATGTCATTGAGGGTTTGGAGATAAAATTAGTATTTTGAACAAAACAATTGTGCAAGTAACTTTTTATCCTTGAATGTCCCAAACACAAAGCTATTCACAGTGCCTCTTGGAAAAACGCGGGGCGGGCCATGCGTTCATGTTCCAGGAATTTTCTGATCACGAGGGGGTCAATGCATTGGACAAAAGTGATAACCCTCACAGAAAAAAATCCCTGCTTGAGGGTGACCCTGGAAAATGTCTTCAGGCCGGATTCGTTATATATCTTTCTTTTTGGTTCTTTTGCTTTAAACTTAATATCTATTTCTAATAGTTATGTTAATTTTGTTAAGTTCATTTGTGTTTTAGGTGTAGCAGCATTAGAGCTCTCTAAATACAATGTATGTTTTATTATATAAGTTCAGTAAATATTTTTCAGGTGAATATCATACTGATTGTTTTTGGATCAGTTTTAGCCAGATATTCAAACATTTTCGCAATTAAAAGCATAGACAACAGTAAAAATCCAAAAAAATATTTAAAATATTTAACATTTTTTAAACGCTTTTGAAACATTAAAATCGATTCATCACTTTACATTTCATGCTTCCAAAATCCCTGCATTTCAAAATTTCAACTATCAAGAATTGGTAGAATCCAAAAGAATTGTTCGGTAAATATCATAATCTAAATTCTTTAATAAACATTTAGCAGACGATTCCTTTTCAGACATTTTATAACTCCTACTATTTTTATTTTGTTAAAATATTATTAAAAAGTAAAAGCAAACGATGTTTTTCTTTGATAAACATTTTTTGTTAATATTATTTCGTTTATTTTTTGTATAATATCTGAGGATCAATTGTAAACCTTTTAGAATCTGGCAATGCTTGTAATATACGCTGTTAAGTTGAATGAATAAACAAGCCGATGGAATAAATTGCTTAGAGTATTATTTTAGTTGTAAGAATTTAAGATGCTCTACAAGCTATAGTTTGAAGCTTAAGAAAACGGGCAGTTTTCTAGAAAGCATGCAAAAAGAATAGTAGAAACTTAAAAAAAAAAACTTTTGGAAAATACATAAGCCAAATATTTATCAATATTTATCAAACTATTTATCAATATCAGAGACAATATTTATCAAAAGTATATGGATTAAAACCGCGAGAGAATTCATTTAAATTTTAATACAGTAAATTTATTGATTAATAGAAGGAAGAATTAACTACTTTGCTATATTGTTTATTTTAACTTATAAACTAAACTTTTTCACTCATCGATATTATAATTTGAAATAGAAATTACACAGCACATCTCACGTACTCACTTAGTTTACAGATGAATTAAAATAATATCTCATCATTAAAATTAAATACTGAAACCATTTAAATAATTAAATAAAATAATTATGGTTATAGAAATTTTTTTATTTATATAGTGAAAATATAGCACTCTGATCGAATCAATTTTAAGAACTAGTGATATCAAAAATTTAATTAAATAAAACTATCAGACTTTCAATAGAATGATTTAATATTTTTGTGTGCATAAAACTTTCCGAAGCATAGGTTTGTAAAAATAACCATCTCTGATCTATTACAGAAGTTGGCATGAAATTAAACAATGTAAATTTTGAAAATTATAAATGACTCCACCACAAATTAAAGTCTTCCTTTTTGAAAAAAAAAAGTTTCAGCATTATGAAATCTTCGCAACATCCTATGTCTGAGCTCGAACAATAAGGGTCAGTCGGAACTCGAGGAACGACGGAACTTATCTTCTTTAGTCTGACAAATAAGAGGATAATTTATAATCCTCTACGTCCATTAATATTCTTCTTCCATTAGAGCAAACCGGAAATGAGGTGACAAAACGGATTATTTTTGCCTAATCTTCTTTTTTCGTTTCTTTTTTTTTATTGCACCTTGAACATCATATAATTATAATAAAACAGCTAAAATAAATTGTTAGACTTTGAAATAAATATGACTAAGAGTTTTTTACATTTTTTAATCCCGCAATTGATTTTAAACAAATTAAAATCATTACAAAATTTCGTTAACTCTTTAGAATAAAACGATTTTTTTTATTGTATAAATGTGCTTGTATATACATCTTTTTTGATATTCAAATCTAAAATACAGTGAAAGTAGTAATTAATACATAAATACCACTTGGAAGCATTTAAGTATTTCTAATGTCCATTTGTCAATTATATAGTTTAATATAATAATAATAGTGAGTTGGGATTAATTGGGTTATAGAGGTAAGATTTATGAAGAATGTATTTTAAATTACATTCATAGGTTATTTTATTACATTCTAAGCAGGTATACTGAATTGATTCAAATGAATAACCTCAAACTCTCCTAATATATTTCTTGAAAATAGATGAAAATGCCGGTGCCATAGATTTTATATCGGTTTAATACAAATCACATTTTCAAGCAACAATAACATCCCATATTTCAACAACTTTTAGGGCAAACGAAGTATAGTCAAGTATGGCTCTCTCGCCACTAAACCCCACATTTAGGTCAAAACTCGTAATTTTAAACCATGGATAAATGACGAGGACGATACCTGAATCTACATTTATCTTTCTAAATTTAATATTTATGATATTTTAATGACAATTTTACATTTAAATATTCATTTAAAATTCCATCCATTCATTTAATTGGCATGGGTAGTCTAGTAGTAGAATTCGGTTCAGAGTAGTTGCCAGATTTTGGATCCTCTATTTGATTTTGGATCCTCTATTTATCTATTGGTCATTTCGCCGCAGTATGGAAGTTGGAGTGCAAACTCAGTAATTTTCCTTGTTTTCCTGAGCACCTTGTAGAATTTCGTGGCATGTCATTTCTAAATACAGGTATTGGACTTCGTAGCAGGGTATTAATTAAACAATTTGGATACTATAACGTTTTTGGTTTCGTTTACAATTCAAAAATAAAGTGCAAAAGTAATTTTAGTAATTCTTAAAAATACATTTCGTGTTTTTATTTATATAAATACTCTATTTAACTAAAAAGTCCGCTTTTGAATTTGTTAACAAAAAGGAGAAACATAATAACAGCATGATTACTTTTTTGATGGTATCATGAATAAAATTTTAAAAAACTGTTGAATCACATTTCTTTTTCATTCACGCTTTTTTCTTTCATATCTTCTTATGGATAATTTTTATTTCTGATTCCCTAATGAATTACTAAAGTAATTACTTCTGAGGATATTTTTAGTTGGATTTTTATTGATTCTCATATTACTTTTCAACCAAATCCGTGAGAAAATAAGAAATAACACAAATGATACATTTAAGATATGTTTTTTGTATATTATTATTTCCTCAGTTTCTTGTTTGTTATTAAGTCGTAATATATTTTCTTGACAGTAAAAAGAGTATTTTAAACTATATTCATTTTTTGCCCAGATTTATTCACCTTTTTATTATAGCAAGAATAAAAAAAAACCTAGAAAACATGAATTTAATTTAAAAGATGATATTTTATTCTGACTCATATGCCAGTTGAATAAAAAAATAATTCAAATTTTAAAGACAGTATTAATTTAGTGATTTAGTTTGTAATCAACAAAAATTATTTATAAGGTTTTTCGCATTTACTTTAATTGAGTGCTAAATTGGTTTCTTGAAGTCCTTTTAATAATCATGCAGCTTGTTTAACGACGTAACAAATATTTGTATTGCTACGCAAATCCGTCATGTGAGTGCATAATATGTTAGAAGTCAAATAAGTTGAGTAATAGATTAATGTCCTTTTATTCTACAAAAAAACACTGAATAGAAAAAGAAAAAAAAATACAGAACCGAGATGAATACAAAAAATAGAATTTGTAAAAACTTACAAATGAACAAAATTTACAAAACCCTTGCTCTAATTAGTGCCTCCACTTATACTATTTCCCAACAGTATATGAAATTTTCCAGAAGATACTCTATATCTCGATTTCTAATAAAGACAGTACCAAAAGTTCCTTCTTTTTCTAGAACATTCTCTTTTGTCGCCAAATGATCGCTATATTAAGTAGTAATGCTTTTCGATAATATTCATCGAAAAGATTTTCTTAATAGATGCCAAGATGGATTATTTAATTTGTGATGAACAATAGTTATTTGTAAGGTTTTCACATCTACTTTTAAAGAATGCTAAATTGATTTCCTGAAATACTCCCAATGATTATACAGCTTGTCTAGTGACGTAACGAGTATTTATATTGCAAAGGAAAACCGTCCTGAGTGTATACAATATTTGAGAAGTCAAATAAGGATGATAATAGAAAAATGTGTTTTTTTTTTATTTCACAAGAAAACACAGAAAAAAAGCAAGAAAAAAACATAGCTTAGAAGAATGCAAAAAATAGTATTTGTAAAAACTCACAAATGAGTAAAATTTATAGAATCCACGATTAAATCAGCGTCTTCACTTCTGCATATCGAATTTTCTTGAAGGTACTCTGAATCTCGGCTCTCATAAAGATAGTACCAAAATTCCTTCATCTTTTAAGAAGCCTTTAACTTTATCTCCAAATGATCGTTTTTAAGTGATATTGCTTTTCTGTAATGTTCATTGAAAATAGAGATTTACCGATAATAGATGCCAAGTTAATAACCTCAGACTTAACATTTATTAAGAATATCTGTAAATCTCTCTTTTCAATGAACACTGCAGAAAAGCAATATTACAGATATTATTTTTTGATACAAATTAAAATCATAAACAACATATCAATTATATGACCCATATAAGTGTTAAGAATATATATAGCATTATTCTATAAGTTAAAAAAGTGTAAATGAATTTCCGTTTTTTTAATAGTAACAAAATACCAAAAAATTTATTAGAATAAAATCTTGAATCTAAATAAAAGAAAATATTGAAACAATACATTTATTTTCACTGTAATGAAATTAAATAACGCTCAAAAAAAGAGCGATGAATTGATATTTGTATTTGCAATCTACAGAATAAAAAAAAATTGCATTTTTCTAAGTTCACTAGATTCATTTCATTTTCAAACAATCCTTAGGCTTTTTGCTGTAAAATTCTGTTGGAATTAAGTAAATATTTCATCTTTATTTTGCTCCTTATTTTTTCCATTTCTCCTCTCCCTGAATCTTAATAATTGATGAACTCTGAAACATATTCGAAAACAAACTTTATATGCATTTATTTAACTCCAAAACTTTGAGGGGGAAAAAAAGCATATTTAACTTGAAACATCGCGGAGTTATTTTTGATTTTCCATGTTTTACTTGTGTTTTCCGAAGACATATTTTCCGAATAAATATTTAATATAGGTATTTGCTGTAAGGTACAGTTGCAGAAGCATATTGTTTTACGACCATTGTTTCCAAGATAGAATCTGTTGAGAAATTTAGAAGAAATGATGAAAATGAATCTATGCAATCGATTAAATATGCTTAAAGAAAGATTTTGAAAAATGTATTTATTCTATTGCTGTCATTATTTATTCATAGTAAAAATAGTATATATTCATGCTTTGTTAGTTTATTAGATAATTAATTCGTCTACATGTCTTAAAGCTAAATTTAGATGTATGCTTTATGCAAATAAGAAAATTAATATTATGAGACAAACTATGAGCGAGAAAAAAACTATGTACTTAATATAATTTCGATTTAAAAAAATTTGCTGTCAGTTAGTATCGATGTAAGGAATTTTTTATTCATTTTAAAAATTTCGTCTTATTATTTTGACTTATAATAAATGATTTCAGGAATTTCTTTTCTGAAATATTCGAACGTAAGGGTGCCTTAAAAACTTTTAGTACAATTTTTGAAGCCTGTTAATAGATTAGTCGTCGTCTTGCATTGAATAACGGTTATGGATAATAAGATTTTGTTCTAAAAGGTATCCCAAAATTGAAGCAAGATTTGAATTTGCCACTATTCGTGCAATAGGTTGTTGGCAACCCTATTAAAAACATATTTCACATGATAATTTAGGGTTAGTAAAAATAGAGTGTTATACAACAAAACAAAATGTTAACGCAAGATTTGAATTAAATAAAAAGCACGTTTTTTTTCCCTTTAGATTAGTATTTTTTTAATCATAAAATACACAAGATGAAAAAACACGTATGTAAAAAACGCATAGAGAAATTTGCCTCCGCGGATTTGCTGGCACATACTCTCTCGTTTGTCGAAATTTTCCATGACCATTTTGTATAAATGTCTGAATTTCGTTGATACAGCGTTGAATTTCCTCCTTCAATACACGCATGCTTATGGGCTTTTGGCATATACATTTGACTTCAGACAACCCCATAAAAAGAAATCTAATGGAGTTAAATCACACTTTAGATGCCAATTTTCAAATTTTCGAATTCTGATCCCCAAACTTTCATTATTTATGAAATATTGTTCAACAAGGAAAATACATTATTTAATCGTATAATTCTGGGACACCCTTTATAACAAAGAAAAAAATGCATCTATAAGCATATTTTAAATTAAGATTAAAAATGAAAGTTTTTATTTTTCTAAATACAAATTTCTTCCTTAAAATTGTTTCTAAAATTCAAAAATCAATAAAATATTTAATTTGGGCGCCAGATAAATTTCACTCATCTAGCTCAAAAAGTTTTTGAATTGTCACCTTAACAGACAAATAGACAGACAATGATGGAAAAATGTATTTTACGGACTCAGGGAAGTTTCCGTCGTTTTAAGTTCAAATTTCTTCTTTAAAATTGTTTCTAAAATTGAAAACTCAATAAAATATTTAATTTGTGGGCCTGATAAGTTTCATTCATCTAGCTCCAAAGGTTTTTGAGTTATCACGTTTCCGGACAAATAGACAGACTCAATTGGAAAAATGCATTTTACGGACTCGTGGAAGTTTTCTTTATTTTAATACAAATTTCTTCCTTAAAATTGTTTCTAAAATTCAAAACTCAACAAAATATTTAGGTGGTGGAAGAATTTCATTTATCTAGCTCAAAGAGTTCTTGAGTTATCACGTTCCATGACAATTATGCAGACACAGTTGCGAAAATGCATTTTTTGGACTCGGAGAAGTCTGAAACGAGAAGATTCATAATTTGGTGAATTTTTTCGCGATTATATTTTTCCTCGCATACTAGAAAAAAAATCGGCTTTTAAATCCGTTTCCGACTTATTAAAACCTGACAGAACACGATTTAAAATATTTCCATTACGATAAACAAAGGATTAATACATTTTCTGTTCGATACAATTCCACTCAAGTATCAAAGAGATTTAATCTTTCTCATACCTTCTAACACAATAAATCAAACAATGCACAAATAAATAGCCTCGGAACGCTTAGATAGTAAAAGTCAAAAACAATGACCAAGGCAAAAGACTTATGGAATTAAAAACAATAAATCGCTTTTGATTTTTCTCATTAAACATCGCTTACTTATCAAAATTTACGAACGCTAAAGATTAAAAAACAATTACTTTAGCACTTTTCCCCCTGAATAAAAATAAAAGAACATAAAATTTACGCTTATTGTATGTTTCGATTGCTTTACGGATTTAAACATTCGACAAAAGTTCCCTTTCCAATTATTAAATTAATTAAAGCTTCAAAAACGGACTGTTATCAGTGTTATTATATTCGTCTTTTTTCTTTGCCATTTTTTTTTCAATTTTCTTTTTTCACTCTTCATAATTCTTTCGATAATTTTTACCGTTTTGCTAATTAATCAGGAAGTACGCGTGAGCTGGGAGGAATAATCGAAAAAAAAGAACAAAAAATGTGCGAAGTTTGAAATAAAAAGGAATTATTCCATTTTTTATATAGATATATATATTAGAATTAGTATTCTTCTATTTTTAGCGTACCCATTAAAAAGCACTCGATTGTTTTTACATTTTGACACTAGATGGAGTTGCTTTAAAGCACAATCAAAAATGTAAAAGAATGAGAAAAAAATTATGAAGATAAAAAAGAAAAAGAAATTTTAACACGCGTACAGAAAAAAAAATTGTAAAGAATTGTTTTCAAAGTTTTTGAAATAACGGATTACTTTTGTTCGTTAATTGAAATGCGGTAAAAATTATTTTTCTGCAAATGATCTTTTAATAGTAGCGATTTGGGAGTTCTGTTTCAAAATATTATTTTATGGAAAGTTGGAAGTGTGGAACTGAAGTATAAGCATAAATCACAAAATAATTTTTTGTTTAATAGATTTTTCAAATTAAAAATAAGATCCATACCGACAAGCTGAGCATGAAAGGTAGTGAAAAAGAAATATATTGTTTATGTTATCAATGATATATAGTAAACTGCAATAAAAAATGAATTTCATAATTTGATATTTTTTCTTATGAAGCTCTTTAATGAACAATTTTTTTTCATTCAACTGTTTATCTTTTGGTTTAATTTATATTTTTTTAAAAATTAGAGGTATTGCTGAAGTAGCCCTTTCCATACGCATTATTTTCTTCGTCATGCTTATGTATATCAAGCATATGAATTCTTAAATGAGCTGCAAACGAGCAAACTTTACTCTATATGACAAGGACAACACAATGAAGGGAATACTTTGATATTTTTGAAAGCCTTTACCATTTATTAATTCCTAATTCCAATCACATTTGATGCACATTTCCAGGATGTGCATTCCTAAAGTTTTTGTAAGATTTTACCCTATAGAACATTGATATGCAGTGTAAGAGTTCCAGAGACCTTGACTCTCATTTCATTATAAATGTTTTCTTTCATTCGTTTTTTTTTTCGCTTGTATTTTTGAATAGTGCTACTTAATTTCATTTCAAAACTTGATCATTTATTGTTCGTATGACTTGTTAAATTTTGCTATCTATTCGCAAAACCTTTGCTAAAGCCTATAATAAGCCTCTGCTATCTATTTCCTAAGCTACCTAACTCCATGGATAATCAGATTCTACTCTATTGCTAAACAAATGTAAACATTCTTTCATTTATTATTCATCTGACGTCTATTTTGGTGCAATCAACGTTTCTTGGAACATGCGAAAACCCACCCTGGGTTTCCTTTTCAGAAAACAGAGGATATAATTTTTCAGCAAAGTGGAAAAAGCATGATAGATTGATATGGGATGGTAAAGATAAAACTCATTTCTTCGGATATTGAAATGTGTCAGATTTAGAGCTAAACACTTCTTTGGCGCAGTAAATTTGCGCCAGTTCATTTATTGTGACATATCGATCCAATTCTGTAATCCCCTATGTATTTAGAAGGAGGTAAAGAATTTGATATCGTAACATTCTAAAATGATGATTGATGACTTATAAAGCATTAGTTTCGTAACCGCGACGTCATCTGAATCATCTCGACGTCATGCTGCTTATAAAATAAATTTTGATGAGACATCTTTATCAGGGTATTTTTCTGACTGAATTTTTTTATTATTAGAAGAAGAGAAAAAATTATTTTTTCATCCAAAATTCTATTTCAGGATTTTTATTAAAATTCTAAGAATAAGAATTCCTTGTGTCTAATTAAATCATTTTGGGAATTTTGCATTTTTATTGACCTACCTTATATTATATGTCCAGAATAAATTAAAAACGCAAGAATTGAGTGGATGATAGAAAGTCTCACAAATGAAATTTCTGTAATAATATTCGTATTTTGGACTGAATTTGTCTAAATTTTAATTGTGTATTTATCTTTTGTTCATGTATTTTGTTCGCATAATGATTCAAATACGTGTCAAACAACAAATTATTTTCATTGCATAAATTTTGTAAAATATCCAATAAAATTCTTGAAGAACTTCATATTTTTTATGAGTTCCTTGATGTTTTTAAAAATAAAAGTTTATAGATTTTAAATTCCTATTGCGTGTTTTAAATTTTAAGTTTAAATGCATTAAAATTTTAATTTCCTTAATTTTTTAATATTAAATTCATTCAGATCTCCTTACTCTTATATGCTTTTTTTAGTTTAGCAATTCAAAATTTTTAAAATTTAATATATTTTTAATGTTTTTCGAACTGTCTATATACATATATTAACTTTCTAATATATATATTTTTTATGTTCTGAATTTTTCTGAATTTTTGTTCATTTTATAATGTATTCTATATTTAGAGTTTGGGGTATTTTTTTCAGTATAAGTAAAAATAAACTAATTAAAGTGAAATAAGTCTTGTATCATGATTACAAATCTGAATTAATTTTTGTACCAAGTTTTGCAAAAGGTAAATGTTCAAAATGAGATACGATTCTCTTTATTTTTGCTTCGAAGCTTGTTCAAAACATGCCATATTTTTCTTGCAATGCAATAAAATCTAAGAATTTAGCTATGATATTTCTATTTATTAAAATTGAAGAACATTTTCTATAAATTCTCATTATATTCCGCGCTTGCATTCAAATACAAAATTCTGATTCGTCATTAACAATAATCTGATGTATTTATTAAGACACTGAAAAAATTCATTCGAGAATGCTAAGCTCAAGACATGCCATATTATACCTGCTATACAATAAAATTAAAAGGTTTAATTTTCCTTCTGATATTTTTGATATTTTTTATACAGGAATTTTTATTTATTAATATGGAAGAATTTCCCGAAGAATATTTTTTAGAGATCAAAATAATACAGCGCTTTCGCATTCAAATCCACCACTTTCATTCTTCAGTAACATTATTCTGAATGCGCTTAATAAGATATTGATTTTTTTTTGAATAATGCTAAGTTCAAAATATGCCCTATTATGTGTGCTGTATGATAAAACAGAAGGATGAACGCTGCCTTTGATATTTTTGACATTTTTGTTTACACTGATATTTTTGTTTATTGACATTAAAGAATCTACTGAAGAATATTTTCTAGAGATCAAAATTATACAGCGCTCTCACATTCAAATCCACCACTTTGATTCTTCAGTAAAGTTATTCAATTGCGTTTATTAAAATACTGAAATCTTTTGAATAATGCTAAGTAAGACATGTCATATTATACATGCTATTTGATAAAATAGATGGATGAACGCTACTCTGATATTTTTGTAAACACTGTTATTTTTGTTTATAAATATTGAAGAATCTTCTGAATAATATTTTCTGGAGATCAAAATAATACAGCGCTCTCGCATTCAAATCTACCACTTTGATTCTTCAGTAAAGTTATTCTTTTTCCTTTATTAACAGACACTGAATTTTTTTTAAATAAAGCTAAATTCAAGACATGCCATATTATACCTGCTTTTCGGTAGAATAGAAAGATGAACGTCCATCTGATATTTTTGTATATTAGTACTGAAGAATCTGCCGAAGAATATTTTCTAGAGATCAGAATTATATAACGTCCTAGTATTTAAATCTACCACTTTGATTCTTCGGTAAAGTTTAACTGATACATGTATTAAAACACTAATTTTTTTTTCAATAATGCTAAGTTCAAGACATGTCATATTGTATATGTCATACGATAACACCCAAGGATGAATTGTTATTTATGTTTATTGGCATTGAAAAAATTTATGGATATTATATTCAGGACGTTAATATATTATTAAGTATTTTTCTCTCGCAATCAAATCCACATTTTGATTCTTCAATAACTTTTAAATAATGCATTTATTAAAACACTAAATTTTTTGTTCAATAATGCTAAGTTCAAGACATGTCATATTGTATATGTCATACGATAACACTCAAGAATGAATTGTTATTTATGTTTATTGGCATTGAAGAAATTTATGGACATTATATTCAGGACGTTAATATATTATTAAGAATTTTTCTCTCGCAATCAAATCCACCATTTTGATTCTTGAGTAACGTTTAACTGATACATTTATTAAAACACTAAAAATTTTTTTTTCAATAATGCTAAGATCAAGACATGTCATATTTTATATGTCATACGATAATATTCACTTAACAATTGTTATTTCTATTTATTGGCATTGAATAATCTTATGAAGAATATCTTCACTACCACATTATAAATTAAAATATTACCTAGTAGTTTTTTAAATGCTACTTTGATGAATTTATTAAGACACTTTATAATTATGTTCAATAATGTAAATGTTTTTAAAATGTTAGATACCAACAATCAAAACCAAAGGAACTTAAATCTCCTTTTTATAAACACTCAAATCTTCTTTGAAACAAACCTATTCGTCTCTACTCAAAAAGAAAAAAATCAATCAATAATGGATCATAAATCATTTGCATAACGTATTGTTCACCTTTCTTTTGACAACACTTTTTCAAAACAAATGACGAAAAAAAAAATCACTTCCTACTATTGCAGTGTTTTTATAGCTCTTCAACTTAGGTCCGTAACCCCACTTCACAAAAGAGTTCCGCACTTTTTCCGACGCGGAATGATACAACAACAAAAAACTCCAACCTCCCATTCATTATTGTAAGGAGCTTTAAAAATTTATTCCTGTACAGCGGTGCACTCTGGGAGATTAGTTGATCCGTTCACAGGACCCGGGAAAAGATTTCCCATTGCCCCCGGACGACATCTTTCATGGACCACTGATCCATGGATTCTAAATGTGGATCTGTTTGGCTCGGGTTTCGATTGTTTCTCCGCAAGTCAAACTTTGGAGTCAATTAAAAAATTGTAAGGTTTATTAATAAATGTATAATAGTATGGAGGTTTTCTTAAAAATATCCTAGAGATAAATAAATATTTTTAATAAATAATTTAAAAAAAGCATTTTGTTAGTGTGCTAAAAGAAAGATTTTTCATTTAATTATTTTTACAATTTTGCTATTTTTATATTTATTATTATATGCTCTTGAAACAAATTTTCGTTAAATTCATTATAAGATGGCGCCACTCACACATAATCCAAATTTATTTAAATGAATCGTTTAGTAGATAGTTAAGCTCTGAAATTGCTGCGATAATATAATGACATGCATTTTATATATGTGTGCAAAATTTCATAACTCTAATACATTAAGAAATGAAAGTAAAAGCTATTAATTTCATTTCCTTTATTCTTCCTGAACTCAAACCAAAATTTGACATAGCACTTCGATTGTAGTCACAAGACCGCGCAGCAAATTTCATTTATTTAAGTCATTGCATTTTTGAGTTATCATGCTTACATTTATGCAAAAATAGATCTCCAGACCATCAACCCCCTTTTCGGATTTAATTCCATATCTGATACGGATCTAAATGGTAGATATTTTACCTATGTACATTTTTTGTCCTTTCCAGTTAATCATGGACAGATGTATAGATTTTATCTACATGAAGTTTGCTCACAATTTGAATAAAAAATCCGCATATAGAAATTGTATATTAAATTCCATCCATCTATCTCAAAATGTTTTTGAATCTCGTTTTACATACATAATTCGAAAAATCTGTGTTTTTTTTTTGTTTTTTTTTTTTTTTTTTGTTTGGATAAGGGTGGTTTGAAATGTGAAGACTTATCAAAATCTCGAGTTCGGATTCTTTCATGATTACAATGTTTTCTCTTTGTACAACTCGTATGCCAGGAAGTAAAATTAGACACTTCTTATGTACAACCAAATATCCCGCCACAACTGAACAAAGCAGTATAGACTGCAAAATTAGACCCTAAAAATGCTGAGTGGACATGTAATAAAAACTTTTACTAAACATAGATAATCCATGCTTAAATCAGGTTCCAATAAATTTTTCTATGAAATTTTATTTTTCAAAATTTATTCAAGTTTTATTCCTAACAAATCTTCTTACTATCAATATTATAATTTTCATCATATCAAGAAATAATATAAAATAATTAACCTAGAGAGATTTAATTCACACTCTATCACATTATGTTTACCCTTATGGAGATTTACGTTGACGTAAACTAGAAGTAAAAACGCATTATTTCTTTTTTCCGTAGAAATATTTTACAAATTTGTTTTTGTTTATTTTTCCTCCCTTTTTCTGCTTTTACTATTGGAATAACTAAGACACGTATTCGTCAGAGTCTCACTAAAATGGTCATGACTGAATTATGAAAATAAATATAATGCATTTTACATATAAGAAAGATTTCTTGTTGTAGAAAATTTAATGTCAGGATTAAAGTAATATTTTAAAACTTTACACGCTCTTTTGCACATATAAAGTATATTATGTACAATTATACTATTTTGAATTAAAACTTTAAATCTGATAATAAAAAGCTATGTCCCATCAATGAGAATGATTAAAATCTGTAACTAATTTACAAGAAAAAGTTGGGAAATATGTGAAATGCAAAAACAATCATTAAAATGCTGGTAAGTGAGCGATCTATATTTATCCTGATTATCCTATTATTTACATACAATCCTAAACATTAAAATGGTTTTAAACACCTCTATATAAATAGATCCAACTAATTAAAAGCCATTAAAAGAGGCCTTGTTTGAAAGAAGTCTAAGTAAGTTTACGTGTTCCTTTGAGCGAGCAATAAATTAAGTTGTCTTTGTCAACTGATGGGAGCACAAAAATTAACTGACATCACCGTTCACGAATTACCTTGAACATAGCAAACAGCCTATTGGTGGGCTTTTTACCAATCGGACTCAACCCACTTTGTTCCAGAACTATCATTCAGCGTATTATCGATACCCCCATCAAAGTTGATATCCAATCAAATGGATATTTTGCGAGGTACAGTTCCTGACCATGTCATACAACGAAGATAGTTCGAATGAGTCGCTCTTTCGGCGAAGGGTTTCTTTAACGATGCTTGCTTTTATCTTGTCCGTCAACTAAAGAAAGGGACAATATCGATGATGGATATCGTTCATTTTCTACATCTCTATCAAGTGAATTGTGGCGAACCGAACAAATATGTTTTCGGTTCTAAAGATGGAAGTCGTATTTCGTCTCACTGTTGGGGCGACGGTTTTTATTTGGCTTTTTTTTTTTATCATTCTAGATAATCCCCTTAGAGAATTTTGATTAAAGTAATAGAGAGCAATTTTTGATGAAATTGGACTCACATTTGCTACTTTGTTGTTATTACGTGTTAAGTTTTTTGCATTGCTTTATTTATGTATTTTGGACTTCTAAAAGAGAATGCTTTCCATTCCGATAAATGAGATCAGGAAATAAGAACACTTAACAATATTGATAAAACTGTCATCATTTAGAAGGAAAAAATTTACTTTTTAAACTAATGAAGATGGAAAAACGGATATATATATATATATATATATATATATATATCCGTTTTTTCATCTTCATGTCATAACAGACAGAATGAAAAGTAATTTTTTAGTTTCACTTTTAAGTATTAAAATGAAGCATATCAATTCATTTTTACCATTTATGCATTTAGAATTTTAAATCATAACTTTTTCACACTTTTGAATGAAGGTTTAAATACTATTGCTGTACTAAAAGTTAAACTTGGTTGATATACGTTAGAGTTCTTACTCCTTCATATTGCCAATGAATGTCAAATTACCACCAACCCATCTATATATACGGAGAAAGAGACATAAAAATCGATTTAAATGTATATGAGGATCAAGTGTCTTCGGCAGTGTATATGTGAAAGTATACAGGGTATCTTAAAAGAGTGAAGCAAGCTTTTATTACCTAAATACTGAACTTGATACACACTTCGAATTATAAAATTTCATTAAACCAGTGGGTGTGTTCTCCACATAACTTTCTCGCATACTCTCTTATAGAGGTTTTATATCAGCGAACATCTTGCATAGCATTAGAGTACAATTGTTACGAAATATTAACCTTCGACGGGAATTTAGCATTTTTACTGAATCTATCATGGCATCCTTGGTGAATTTTTTGAAGATTAATCCTTGACATGAGGTTAATAGCATTCAAAAATTGGATTTGTGATTATTTAGAAATGGTTTTTCTCAATTTTTTGAAGAAAAAATATATTAAAAAACTACACTTATAGTCACAAAATCCAATATAAAATTTAATATGTTTAATTCATTGAAATTCTGAGAAATTACGTTTACATGTTTCTGAACATACAAACGGACAGATGGTCGACATCTCATTGGATTTGACTCAAAATTTGTTTGGAGCCTATACCATAGATTTTAAATCAAGTGATCTGACTTTTATCCATTCAACTCTATTTATTTTGTATTTATCACGTTAACTTACAT
This sequence comes from Argiope aurantia, assembly GCA_026543865.1. Taxonomy (NCBI): domain Eukaryota; kingdom Metazoa; phylum Arthropoda; class Arachnida; order Araneae; family Araneidae; genus Argiope; species Argiope aurantia. The sequence goes on from JAPMOR010085920.1 coordinate 287,524, forward strand.
TCGAGCAGCCGGACAGGCACAACGGACTTTGTTAAAAATGTGACAGGTATCTACAAATTTAGAGTAAAGACCGTGTGCCTAATTTCATCCGTCTAGCTCAAAACGTGTTTGAGTTATCTTTGTCTCAGAGAGACAGATAAAAGTTTTCCAATTTTTTTTTACTCCGAATTCAGAGAGGTTTGAAACGTGGAGATTTATCAAAATCTGGAATTCGAATGTTTTTGACGATTACCATACTTCCTCTGTACTACATATACCAGAAAGCAAAAAGGTGGGAAACTCTATAAAAACACTTGGGTTTCTATAGAGATGAACAATAAATAATTGCAAAAATTAAATTTTAAAATGAAAATTTTAAAACAAAATTTTGCGTTATATCTTAGTTTTAAATTTAGTTAGTTAAATCTCAGATTTAGATGATAATATTTATTGCAGAAGTATTAATTTATTTAATCAATAAAATCTGTCACACAATACCTTGGAGAGTAAAGTTCATGCAACGGAAATGAATACCTGTAGGATTCTTGTGTCTACTACGCGTTCGATTGACTTTGAAGAAATTAATTCATTTTTATTAACAAAATGTAACAAATGTAAGGGTTGTTAAAGAAGTTGACAAAAATAGCTAATAATAATGAAAATGGCAGAATCCTTATGTAGATAGCAAACGAAACTGTAGAGAAGACATTTTTTTTTTTTTTTTCAATCAGGTTAAGAGCGCGGTTCAAAATTCGCATATACGCACGAAACCATAGATGTGACGCGGATCTTCAAGAATAAATCTGATGTGCCGTCCTCTTTATTAGACTATAATTCATAATAACGATTTTTGTTCGAAAATAGATCTCATATTATTTCACAACTAAACTAAATTTAAAGAACTATATCCTTTAATAAAATTAGTTATTTACTTATTTTATATTATTCCTTAATTCATTTATTTTTCTTCAGTTTTAAAAAAAGGTACATATACCATAATTAAATGATAACTCTTTTTTCATCAATCTCAAGAGAACTATATCTTTTGAAAATTTGCTTCATAAAAGCATGTATGCTGAAAAGAAAATGTAGTTTCTTTTGAATCACTCGATATCATAGATATATTCGTTAGCTGTAGCTTACAAAACCTAGTATGTCCAAGTGAATGGTAGGCATATCAAATAACTAAAAAAATTACAAAAAAATACTGAATTATTAAAGAAGAGAGATAACTCAATAATTTTCCACTGTTAAAATCCAATTACTAGAGCTTAGATGTATAGAAAACTCTTGACTTATTGTTAGAACTTATAATATTTATATTTAATTTTATTCACATTCAGATTATAACAACTGCACTTGAATTATATGAATAGGACTATTTCAGCCACATTTAAATCCAGAAAAGAGGTTGTTTTTATCTTGCCTTGCGTGTCAGTAAGTCGTAAATTATCCGTCCACTAATGACTAAAGTTCGGTTTATTATATCAAGAATAATTTACTGGAATATCTTCATAATAATGCTTAATGCTATTATTAAAGTTTTGAATTTATATAAAGAAAGGGCAAAAATCCTCATAAATGGTGCATTTATTATTGAAGATCTTTTATTAGATGTGTGCTTATAACTTTAATTATTGACGGCACGGATATGTTCAGAAATATGATGTATAATCTAAATTTTAATTTTATCAATCAGATCGGCTTTTTCAACCATTGATTAGGATATTAATGTTATTATATATATTTTTCTTGCAGAGAGAAAAGTAGGTCAAAAATAGTAATATTTTTTTTATTGACTTGAGTATTTTTTATAGAATATTACTGCTTGATATGTTCGTCATTAAAGCGATGAAAAATATTGTCAAATTTAATTATTTAAAATGAAAACAGTTTGTAGTTGGTTTTCTATCGATCTCTCCATGTCGTCTGACCCTTCTTCCAGCAGATAAATCTCTCTTTATTTCCTCTCTTTATTTTAGATCACTGGCATGGATTGTGTTTCCATTTCTGCTTAACCATAAATGATACGATGTCAACATTGAAGTTCCTTTATAATATGGACTTTAGTGCCATGAAACTGAATGCCTTTTTCTTCTTTTTTGATATTTCTGCGTCTGGTTAGGGCCTGTCTAACACTGTACACTTTCGTCTCTTCTCTCCAGATTTATTTCTCGCTTTTAGTCGGGCCGCGGTGGCATGGTGGTAAAGTCTCGTCTTCGGAACCGGAGAGTTTCATGTTCGAGACCCGGTTCCACCAAATATCCATCGTGTAAGGGGGTCTGTTGCACGTTAAATCCGTCCTGACCAAACGTCCTCCCCCTAGTGTAGTGTGGAGAGGGGGGTATCAGCTCAGGTGTCGTACTCGTCATCTGACCGCGGTTCAAAATTACGAGGTCCGTCCCAAAATAGCCCTAGTGTTGCCTCAAACGGGACAATGATATAACTAAATCAAAAACAAACTCTTTTAGGAGGACTAGAAGATTAAATATTTAACTTTTTAAAAAATTACGAAAATAATGCAGTTTACATAGAAATGAGCGCCAGAAAGGCAATGTGCAACTGTGTAATATTTCGCTATGTCGTACTTTGTAGCACTTCATGTTATGTATATATATAACCTAAAGTCAGGAGATGTTTCATTCTTGCCTTATCTTATTTTTTATCGATTGCTTTTATAAATATGAAATAAAATTCTACTAAGGAAATAAATTGTCACATGTATGGGTAAATATATATGCAAAACAGCGCAGATTGTATTATTTTACCTCTCTAGATTATACAATAATAGATTATTCGCGAATTACAAATAAGTAAAAGAAGTTATCTTTTTTTTTTTTTTTTAAGTAAGTAATAGATGAAACTCAGGTAATAATTCTTTTAATAAAACGTAATAACCCTAAATTTACGATATTTCTTCCATAAGAAAATTTATACAAATTTTTATCTGACAATTAACTTAAATCTTGCAAAAGATTTGCTGTTGCTCTACATATAAATGTTTCGGTTTTTCTTAAGAATAATATCTGTTCACCAAAGCTGATTTTTCAGCCAATTCCTTGCCAAATGTAATTTTGGCAATTTTTTATTAGTACTCAGGCAACCATTTATTGTCATTTGTTGACGCCATCAAATTTTGTTGGCAAAATTTTGGCGGATTTTTTTTGGCTGATTCACGTGATTTTATCGTTCTTGGTCAGACGTCTCATACAAATTGCACATTTATCCATAAGAAAATTGATTTTACTGCTCTTCATCAGCTGGAGTTGCCTACCCAAAACTTTCTCGCATACTCCCTAATAAACTTATTCATACCAGAGATTGCCGTAGATGGCAATGGCGTGCAATAGTTAAAAATATTAACTCTTGGCGTCAATTTAGCATTTTTAGAGAATATATCGTGCCATGCCGTGAGTTATTTGGCGATTAATATTTTATGCCGTTATTCTTATCCAAAAGTCGAATCTGTATTTTAGACGCGTTATTCTAAATTAATTAAAATAAAAATTTGACATGAAACTGCAAATGTTGTCAGTTACAAAATCCCTTACCAGATTTTATATATTCAAATCATTTCGCTTTTGAATGATCTCATTTATATGTTTCTGAAAGTATAGACCGATAGACAGTTAGTACTTTGATAGATTTCGCTCAAAATTTGACAAGTGTCTATTTGTCACTATGGATATTAAATCTGTGTACCAAATCTTATCTATCTAGCTCTCTTCATCTTGTAATTATCGTGGTAACTTATATTCGTATAGCCGGACAGGCAGACTTCCCACAAAAGATTTTATTCAAAATTTGATAGAAATCTGCAAATTTGGTAGTAAGACCATATAACAAAACAATTTTGAGTTATCTTTGTCACAGACAGGCAGACGTATATTTCCAAAAAAAATTTATTTTTCGAACTCAGAGAGGTCTAAAATGTAAAGATTCATCAATATTTCGAGTTCGAATTTTCTGGTGATTACTTTCTCTTTACAAGATATCGACAAAGTAAAAAGTGATAATTTAATATCAAAGTAAATTGACTCGTTAAAGTAATTAAACATCAAAATTGGAAAAAAAACATGAAATTAATTTTTTTTTTAAATTTTAAGCAAAGCATAGAAAATACCTTTATTATGTTTGACCATGTATGTAATGCACAATTCTGGAGGAAACAAGATTAAAATCAATTGAAATTTTTATTGAAAATATTTTTTTTACTCTCACCAGCGCAAATTTTATAACAGAAAAGTAGTTAAAAATATAAATATGTTAATGAATTTAATAAAATGCATTATAAAATTAATTTTAATCTAAAAAAAACTGAATTTTAAATAAAGCACAAAATACGCTTTTACTGCCAGCCACGTTGTTCTTATGATAACAAGTAATTAAAATGAAAAAAATGCTTCAATGAATTTTAAATATATAAATTGATTTTCAAGAAATTTTTTTTTCTTCGGAAATAAAATAAAAAAGCATTTTTTTTATAAAGTAGTTTTTAAAATTTGGAAATATTCGGAATTAAAAAATATATTAATAAGAATTTTTTTTTTTTAAATATAAAAAAAACTTTATTTTTAATTAACTATACGACATAAAATAAATTGTAAGTCTAATTAAAATTTCATAAATATGTCGATATTTTTCATTTAAAAATTAAGGTGGCCGTAAAACAATGCGATATATTAAGAGATCGAGTATAAAATATCTTTGATCAGATTTATCAACAAAATATGGTCTACATTATAATTCGACCATTTTCATTTCATGTAAAATAAAAGTTCAAATTTTGCTACGAATTCACTGTAGTAGAGCATTGATCTAGATAGTTGTCGAAATAATAATATAAATCACAATTCATGTTATAACTTTTATTTTTATTTAAAAAGTATGCATTTTCTTGCCAGGCACTCTAAAATTATACAAACTGAGTAAAAATTCCCTAAAAATTCGCTATCTGTAACATATTGACGTGGATTTTTTTTTGTGTGTGTGTGTGTGTGTGAAACAAAAAAAAAAGCTTTGAATTTTATTGCAACAATGAAATGTGTTGTTAACATTTGTACAAAAAATATTTTTGTAAAATAAAATTGCTAAAATTCGGAAAAATTAGAACAATAAATTAAAAATATATATATTTATTTTATTTTATTTTAAAAATCAATTTTCTGCAAAGATATTTTCTTAAATTATTGACGAAAAGCAGCAAAATCTCGCTAAATATTAAATTAATTTAAAATATCAAAAAAAAAATCACTCCGAAGTTCATATTTCTCTTTTCTAATGTATATCTGAAATGTATAACATCCAGGTGTACTAAAAGATGAAGGGAGGGGGAATCGGCCACATTTTCTACTTAGTACAACACCAACAGACGCACGCATTATCTTTTTTTATTAGTAGAGATATAATGTAAATAATCAAATGATATATTAATTTGTTCGGTTGTACGACAATTGAGTTACTGGAAAAGGAAAAGCAGTTCCAGTAATTGGATTGTGGCCTTTACGTAGCATCAAAATATGACTTTAATCCAAGAATCTATTCAGTTTTTTATTGAAACTCTAAGCTTCGGAACTCGCAAGCACGAGGAAGGTTTTATTAAACAAGCATTCATATCGGGAAATATCTCATTTTAATATTTCTATTATCCCTCATTTTCCCCACAAGAATGCAAACAAAACACAAAACCAAACAAAAAAATACAATTCACAAAGTCCCTTGTCGAATTGCTAAATTCTTTTGTTTATGATCTAGGGTTTCGGTGAGGAAGAAAAAAAAATATGGAAAACGAGCGCACAGAAAATAAAAAGCGTTGGCGTTCGAAATAGATCACAGCAGCAGTACTTTCATACCTTCTGGGCTTGCCTGAAAGGACGCATATATTAGAAATACATTGAAGAACATTAATTTCTTATTTCTTAACACTGAGGTATTTCCTGAGTGCTGGTTGTGTATTTTTTTACGCTCTTTTATTCCCATCGCTTTCTTTTGTTGTTTGGAAATTGAGGAAACGGATGACAACTCCTCTCTTCACTTCACTTTTTGTTCTTTTCATGAATTATTTGGTTTTATTGTTGTCGAATATTTCTTTTTTTCCTTTTACTGGGATGATGTTCCGCTTTTTAATTTTTGTTTTCTGGTGAAAGTGTCCTTATGTCGGTTCTCTACCTATGATATGCCGGAAGAACATTGGAATATTTTGAGTGAGAAAGTAGTTTTTGAGGTTCTTTTTTTTTCTTTTGTTTTTCCAAAAAGAAATATGTTTTCAAGAGAAAGTTGTTTCGGTAAACATTAGAATCTTCCCTCTTTTCTTTTTTTTTTTAATTTAGTGTAAAACTCTGTTTAACTTTGTCGGAATCCTGTAAGGCTTAGCGTTCTGTGGGGTTTTGTTTTCTTCTTTTGAATGAAAGTTTGATACATAATTAATTTCGGAAATGTTTTTAAGTATTTATTCGGAAATTAATCTCCTAATACCCATCGTTTCTTACTACTCTGCCTTCAACAAAAGATGTTTTTTCTCCCTCATCAAATAAAGACATTTATTTTTTTATTCATTCTTACGTAATGAAATAAATCTTTATTCTTTAAAAATGGCATTAGCATTTATGAAATTTTCACTCATCCGATTTCTGAACAAAGCTGGTTAAGGTGAGTTTATACTCGGCCAATTATAAGATGTTCAATAGAAAGGATGAAAAATTATATTCGCTCCATGGATAGTACTTATCCCAACGGGACAACAACATGCCGATGTATTATATATATATTTTTTCTTACTGCGCATGCGTTTGTAAAATTTGGCGGGTTTTTTTCTTTTTTTTGCGTGAAAAAATTATTACTTATAGATTAATTCCGACATTGTTTGCTCTCTGTTTTTTTTTCTTTCATTTCATTTGCCATTATTTTTCTATAATTTTCCAATTTTAGGTATGTTGATTTTTTTTATCAAGTTTCTTTGTGTAAATGTCCATCATTTTAATACGATATATGGTGAGAAAGAAAAATTCAGGGACGTCAAAAAGGCAATTTATAGCAGCCAAGCATGGTATGTCTGAGTCTATCTCATGTAATCGTGGCAAACATAAATAAATCCCTTTCTGCTCATGCTTTGTCTTACTGGCCGTCTTATACCAACTGGTCGAGTGTAAATACCTCCTAATAGTGTAATGCATATATTTAAAAAATAGCCAGAAAACTTTTTATATATAATTACATCATGTAATGGTATGTATTGGGTTATAATAGTGATCGTTAAATTATAAAATAGCGCTTAGTATATGTGTAAATTTGAGCGTGTGCATACGTGTATATGTCTGTAAATATAAATGTTTCTCTGTGTGCATGTGTGATGTGTTATTGTAGTGCTGCAATTTCAAAATTATGACAAAATTATAACTGATATTTGCAAATTAGAACGATTTTAGCAATTTTCATTTCTAAACAGCAATACAATATCATTCGTTTTTCAATGATGAAATTTAAAAACAATATAATTAATTTGATATTTATCGATATTATTTTTTTTAAAAAATTTAATAGCATATATTGAAACGTTTCATTGCCATTCAAGGTCAGTTTTGTCTGTTTATTGTTAAATTATCTGCCATAGTTTCGATTTTAAATTTATCATTCATGCAAATAAGATTTCTAATTGAAATAATCTCGGATAAAGCAAAAAACTGAAATGTTAAGTTTAGATACCTCTTTGAAAAAAGCCTAATCTGTTGGCATTAGTTTCATTTCTTTCTATATTTTAACTAAATTTGGGTAGTGAAACCCACTAATTCCCCTACCATAAAATAATGGCTCGAGAATTAAAGACTACTGTAAAAGAAACAGATAAATTCCTCTCATATAAATTTATAACTTTTTTCCCTAATCCTAGGGCTGCATTAAAATGTGAACTCTTATTATAAATTAAAAAAAATTAACTGTATGTAGAACGATTAAAGCCTCCTTCGAAAAATTAGCATTCTATGTCCCAGAAATCGTAAAGCTTGGCTGGTTACAGCTGATGGATCCACCTCGAGAGATCCTTTACAGTCCTGAAGCACAAAAGCTGGCGGCAATGGTCCTCTGGACCTTTGACAATGTCTGAAACTTTTTTTCCTCACTTTTTGCACTTCCATGGACAGGACAACAACAAAACTTTTAATAAAATCATGCATTTGATCCAAATGGCAAACGTGAGACGACATAGTTAATTCTGGTAGATCGCATGTCATAATGGAGTTAATTCATATGAAAGTCACATAATCTAATCGAGTTAATTCATGTTGCAGTCACATAGAAAGTAGAGCTAATTTATGTCAGTCGCATAACATATGAAGCTCCCTATTAAATTTAATATCTAATTCTACATTGACTAATAATTCTCGTTAAGAACGCATTTTCCTTCCTTCTCCAAAATGAATTGTTGATTGTTTTTCTGAATGATAAATGGAAATTACAGATTATATATATATATATATATATATATATAGACTGATTAAATAACGAAGCAGAATTTCCATTCTTTATTTTACAGCCCTATATATACAAAGAACAACTTGTTCTAATCTTGGTTAAATAAATAGTTATTTACACCTGTAGTAGGAGATACAACAGTCAAAGTCGAAGGCTTTCTTGAAACTCAGTTGGTTCTCGGACTCCGAACTCGTGGGCGTAGTCCAACAGTCTCCTGCAATTCCTTTCTTCTCTCCTCTTAAAAAAAAAATTCCGCACTTTATTTCGGCGACAATTTCATCCTCTTAATTTACATTGGTCATTTGAGCTCTCTTTCGGCCAATCGGGGTTCAGCAATATGAACTCTCAGCGGTGCCAGTGGGTAGTGGGAAGGTCTTTTCACAAAGAGAAACATCTAGCTGGCAAACAAAGTTTTGGAGCTAGACCGATTTTGAGATAATAATTTTAAAAAAAATCCTTTTTCTAAATATCGACCAATGCGTAATCTGATAGTGTCGTGATTGTTTCAAACCGGTTGAAACTGGTTAATGACTTAAATTAATCAATTAAGACAATTTCTAAGAATTCAGAGAATGAATAATTTGAAAATCAAGTTGTAACTTTAGGGGGCGATAAATCGCCAAATGTCACAATCTCCTGCATTATTTTCTAATAATCCTAAAAGCGAAAAATTGATGCCTCAAAAGCAATAGATCGCAAATTTGTTGCCTACGAATTTTCAGGCTTCAATCTTTTGTTCCTAAGCATTTTAAGGCTTCAAAAACATCAAACCCAAATAACATCATGTTCTCACATGATAAAAGTAAGAACTTCTCTGATGAAGTCGATACAATCTTCAGCAATTTGAGTCTACTCTCCATTCCCCATAAACTTCCTAAACATAAATTGTTGTGCCATTAATTGTTTTCCATTATTTGAATACTTAAAAAAAAATTGTTATATGTGATTTGATCATAATGGGATGTGTTTAACAACTTATTTTGATCAATTCTGATTTGTAAAGGTTGTTGAGCAAAGGCCACAAAAAACAACAGTTTATACATACGAGCAGAAACTGAAGAAAGCGAAGAACTTCTTTGTTGAAGTCGAAAACAATCTTCCGTAACTTGTATCTATCTAACTTTCCATTTCCCTTCCTTAAACGAAACGAGGTCCAGTAAAAGGCCTCAAAGTCGGTTGGGAAACGACGAAATCAATTTGTTGGCACCGGAACTTCACACTCGACTTCTTGTTAAACGCAATTTTAAGAGAACCACAAATTTCGCAACCAATTTACGGTTCTCTCATTTCAAAAAGTTTTCCAGAAAAGTGCCGTAAAATGTTTCAGTTGGAAACAACTCTTATAATTATGGCGCTCAGATAGAAAAGCGCAGAAAACTTTATGAAGCGTGTATGCCAGATAAATGTGAAAGTTTTACGATACCTGAATTTATTGGTGCCTGAAGCTCATCAAATAAATTTTCAAGTTTTCAAATTACTGATCTTTTGAAGTGTGCTTACTTAGTGAATACATATGTGTGTGCTTAAATAACGAGGGAATTCTTTTATCTTTCAGGTAAGCTATCCAATTTTGTTTTCGCCGAATTAGAAGATGAGATGTAAGTACTGCTATACATTACATGCTATTTTCTTTTTGTTATTTAAGATCGCATTTGTCACTAAAAGAAATAAGTCATCTGAACTTTTGAATATGGTATATTAGAATGCAGATCAATTAATTTGTACATAATAGTTGCAATTAAAGAATTCATGTTCAGATCGTTGTAAAGAAATATTTTATCATTGTTAAGAAATATTCAGCAGGAATATTATATGTTCCAATATCTTGTATTCAGAATAGCAATAATGCGTCATCAAATCCTTAAGATGGTACTTTAGAATACAGATCAATTAATTTGTTCACGATAGTTTGAATTAAGTATTCCTGTTCTGATTATTGTAAAAAAATCAGTTTATACAATAATTACTGAACGGAGACATATCTGTGGACAAAATTTGATAACGGATATAATATCTAAAACATAGAATGCATTAAATTTAGTGCCAAATGCTTCTTGAAATTATTTTCGCATACATGTAAATGTAATATCTAAAAAACGCGAAAACTTAAATATGCAAATTTGTCTGTAACCTGTTGATCACAATTGTTTTTCAACGTTCAATTATGGTTTGAATAGGTTGGTAAGAAATGAGCTCAAAATACGCATTCGATTTCCTGGTATTAATAAATGATAAAGATCGTACCTAGATTCACACCCAGGATCGATATTTCGAAACTATATTGCGTCATGCAATGAATACACAATTACTGGTTTTCTTTACCGGAACATTTTTATTGAAACCACTTCCATTTGCATAATTCGGTATGACGTATATTAAATTAATTATTTCAAATATTGCAACCAGATGGCGCTTTTGCAATCAAGTGATTGTTAATCAAACACAAAGAAAACTTCGAATACTATTTTATGACAATTGTCAGATGCCAACGCATTTATGATCATCATCTAGAGTCCATCTACTACCATCATCTAGAGTTCAGGAAAAAATATTTGATAGGTTAATGTCAAAAACTTTCATCTTCATACAGTTTTGATTATATTTGTTTATATGTTTGTTGCCAAAGGAATTTAAATCTACATACATTTTCATACAACGCCTCTTCTACCATTTGTGCGATAGCTTATGAAATAGATTTGCCAATGGAAATTAATAAGATAAACACTTTTTTAAACAAAAAAGAACTATATTTTTTATATTAATCTACATATGGTTACTATTGTACTGTTTTCAAGTATAATGATTGCATTTTATCTGAATTATACTAAAATATAAAGAAAATGCTTTCAAATTTAAGCCTATGTATTAATTTTAAGTACCTTCATTAAAATTATTATTATAATTAATTGTTTTTATATAATTCCTCTCTAATAATGAGTGAAATATAAACTTCTAAAGGTGTAATTACAAAATTTATGATTATTATCTTTTAAGAAACTGATTTTAAAACAATTAATCTTATTATGAACAATGCCTAGACAGTTTAAAAACCTTAATTAATGGTCGTTTGTAATTGACATAACAATTGAGTAAATTAGTCAAGAATTTATTAATTCGTGGAACAGTTTTATTAAATTTAAAATTAAAATGCAATTTGTTATTTTTTTTTACAGTTTAAATAAAGGATAACATTTGCAATTAGTTAATCTTAAAATGTCGAATTTCCTACTTATTTCATTCTGCTTATTTCTAAGTTTCTATACGATTAAATATTAAATTAAAGTTATTACTTGTCTGAAGCTTTTAAAATATGATGTAATTGAATTAATTGCTAAGTTATTATTGTTTCTATAGTAATAATTTAAGACTCCTTAACGTTTGTTTAATGTAGATTTGGGAATCCAAAATCTGCTTAATCTTTTGGAATTTTTCTTAAACAATAGATTTTTGTTGAAGAGATGTTTTTTAAAATATTGAATTAAAGTGATATTAAACAGAATTCTGTTTATTATATAAGTTTGTTGAGATTATTATATTAAAAACTATGAAATGAGTTTAAAAAAAACTGAAAGTATAAGGAAATTTTCAAATGCGATAGTTTCAAATAGCAATATGCTAATTTGAAATATGCCTCAAAATTTTTTACAATATTTTTTTTACTTTAAAAAATGATTTAAACCAATAGATTGATAATTATTGATTACAAATTGTAGTAATAAATACCATTAAAAGAATGAGAAATAAAGTAAATTTAGAATTCAGTATACTTATTATTTTAGATGAAATAAAATTTACAACATAAGAATTATATCTTTCATTAACATAAGAGCGATATATTTAAAAACACATCTTAATGCGCGTTCTCTAAGGCAGCGTTCACACGAGGCCAACTATTGCGCTCAATAGAAGGTCACGCCCACCTCAAGAACATCACGTGGCCCCAATAGCAAAATCTCATCAGAGAAAATGCTTGCCATTGTCCCATTGTTGTCACGTGATCTTCCTGAAGTAGGTGTGCCTTCCTATTGCGCGCAATAGTTGGCCTCGTGAGAACGTTTCTTAAGCTTATCACCACCTTTTTTATCCCTGCTACTTACACATAATAGAATAGAATCCAATAGAAATAAATCAAAAGTTTTAGATAAATTTTTCAATATAAGATTTTTAGAAAAGAAGTTAAATAATAAAATTGTAATATCAATCTATTTATCATATTAGTAGCGGGTATAATTTTTGAAATTTCTGTTAGTATCTATACATATTCAAGAAATTTATAAAACTAAATTTTGAACTAATAATGAAAAGAAATAAATTTAAAAAACGCAAATGTCAATATCAAATATTGAATTGCATGTGGACAATGTTTTACTTAGGTATTATAAAAAAGATTTAGCAAATTGATTTAATTCTTATAGCTCCTTTTATTGGAGCAATGTAGAATCCCTTAATTACAATTTAAGAGCAATTTTAGCAGAAAAATGGACGCACTTAACCTTGTAACCGCAGTTACAGTTTCAATTACAGGGCAAATAATTCTAGAAAAAGAAATAAAGAACATTATTTATCTGCTACTAAGTTTGTACTGAAGTCGTTTTAATTTTTCTGATTGTAAATGTAATAGATAATGAAGAAATGTACCACATTCGCATCTTTTAAATTGAAACTTTCTTTTTGCTATTAAATGTTGGCAAAAGAAGAGATAGAATTGAATGTCTTAATGCAAACTACTTCAACGTAGAAAATGACAATTTTTTAACGACCGCCGTTTCTTTGTTTCGTATGTTTGGCAAGAAATCTTAATTGTAAGTAGCCATCCTATCATGTGTAATGCAATGTGTGCAACTTTTTTGCATTTGGAGGTGATAGAAGCGATCTTGATTACAATGTAGTTTTGGAAAGACTGTCTGCGCTTTCTTTTCTATCTTTCTACTTTTAAATAAATTTTCACTTGCTGTTATTTTCTGTTGGTACTTTTCAAAATTATGATATTAGGATGAAAGAGGCAAAAAATAATTTCAACTTAAGAATAATATTTTGAATGAGATCAATTGTGAGGCAAGTTAAATCTCTCAATCCTTAGTATTCCCCTATATTTTTACAATAACTTGAGCCCATTTCATGCTATAATATTGCATTCGCTTAGTAGAGGATTACCGGTCTGGCAGTATAGGCAGTTGCCTAGGTCTTTTGAACTGAAGAAAAGATTCAAGCAAGTCGAAAATAAGCATAATTAGCTTCGTTATTAAACAAATAAATTTGTAAAAAAATTAAAAATTTTCAATTATAAATTATTAGGACCAGTGTGTGTATACATTGAATTATTAAAATCCTTAATTAAAGTACATAATTGTCTATTAAAATATATATAAATATTAATTATTCATTTACTGGTTACATATTATTTATTAACTGATCCAATAAAGTAATTTTTTAATATTCTATATGTTTGTCATAATAGATAAATGTAATGATAGATATAACATTTCATAATAGATGAATGTAATAATATATATAAATCCTCATAAAAGATGAATGTAATAATAGATAGAAAACTTCATAATAGATATTTGTACGTTAGAAATTAGTTAATATGTATAATTGGTTTTAGAATTTTATTACTTTAGTTATTTTGAATAAATAATTTTAAAATAAAGAAATAAAATCGAATATATTTCCACCGAGTTGCTAAAACACAAAATAAAATGCAATAGATCCTTAATATGTTGATTAAATTATAAATGTGTGGAATTATAAAGCTAAACTGATCTATTATTAAAAGAGGAGCCACCTAATGCAGATTGCATTAAGCCAATAGAATACCAAAATCCAATTTGGTTGCTTCTGTTATTTACCTTGTATTACCGCATATATATTAGTCTAGGTTAAAAAATTTTATGTTTAGGAAAATTTGTGATGTTTTGCAAAAAAAAAAAAGTTTATATATTTAAAATTAAACAGTTTTTTGACATAAGATATTTATTCTTTTTTCAAAAGAACTACTGTTCATAGACTTCGCAAAAGTGTATCAAAATCTTTTCTAAAGAATTTTTTTATTTTCTCATGGAGACTTTATTTTTGAAACTAATCGATTTATAGTGACAATCTATTCTCATAAAGTCTAACTCTAACAATGCAACGAAGCTAACAATATCAAAACAATGAATATTTGTGCAATGATGTGTTTGATGTGTGTGCAATGATGGGCCACTGTGCTCAACGATACCCGCCCAAGTTATAGGCGGTCTTAAAACTGCCCAATTACGTGTCTTAAGAGTAAAACTAACTTAAAGATAGGTTACTTGAAATCCCTATAGTAAAAAGAAGTAGAAATTATACTATGATTTGTGGAAAAGCAGTGGACCTTAACAATAGAACATACTTTGAAATTGTGGGAGGCGTTTCCGAATGTGAAAGGTGTCCAATCATATCTCTTAAAAGATTTTGTATATGAAGATACAGTTTCCCAGCCGTAAAAAAAGCTGAGAACTTCTTAACTCCGTTGCCAATCTGGTGGCTTAAAATTCTCAAAATTATTACTGTTTAGGCCCTAGATAGCTACGATGGGCTATACGTGAATTTAATCTTTTGAAATTTTTTATTCAGTCCAATTAAAAGTCACTCCCCTTAGTAAAAGGGACGTGCAACGTAAATCCATTAAAATCTCTTGTTACCCCATAAATAATATCCCCTATTATTTTAAATACATTAATTTTACCACAAACTTTAAAAATACAAAATTAAATACCAAATTTCATGACGTTAGAGCTTTATTGCGCTCGTCTAAACTAGTTCAATTAATTTTAACTTTCCCTAAACTTACAAATTAAAGTATCTATTCCAAATTATGATGTGGAGGTGCTCGTGACCACTTTGTCACATCGCGGAACTCCGAAACATCACGACGTTGCCGTTGCCGTATTAGCAACCCTATCATTAAAGGACTTAGAATACGATTAGCGTTTATGCTTTGTATACTAAATCTGATTGTTCTTGATGTTACATTGACATTGGCGGCTTCATTCATTGTTTTCCGTAATCAATTTTCGGAAATGAAGCTGTAATAAATTAAATTATTTGGTTCCGATAAGCATAAATAATAGATATGACCTGTTTTTCCATAAAGGCTTATATTCAATAGTCTCATGTGTCTGTAAGAAATTGTAATTTATTTCTATATTTAAAAGTTTTTAAAAACCTATCGGAGTGTTCTATACGATGGTAACCTATTGAATTAAAAAGTAAATAATGAACCTCAATATAGGTCCTTAATAGTAATGTTTTGTATTGGCGACTTTTTTTTTTTTTTCATTTGGCAAGTCTCGAAATTCATTTCGGTATAGCTACCTGTATGTTATTAACAATACGATGTTTGGCTTGGCGATTAAAAAAAAAAAAGTCACCAGTATGTCAATGTTCCAAAAATAATTTCTAATTTTCTTGTATATTATTAAATATATGATTTAAGTTTATATCATTTATAATATAATTTAAATAATTTATATAAATTCATAATTTTTATTTTTTAATAAATTACATAATTTATATAGATTTATGTGTCATCTATTGTATGATCATTAATTCATACAGCATTATAAATAAGTTAGTTTTGCTTTAGAATGAAACACCTTAAAGACTGAGTCAAGATGATAATTCTCATAAACACACACACACACACACACACACACACACACACACACACACACACA
>JAPMOR010085920.1:309777-331117 GCA_026543865.1 Argiope aurantia
ATTATGCGCTGTCGAATCTATTGTACTATATATTTATTTTAGTAATTCTGTTTTTAATAAAGGGAACTGCTCATTTACTACTTATTTCCTCTCAAAGAAATTTTAATAATATTATTTTAATATAGGAACGTTTCCGTACTAATTAATTAATACATAATAATTGTATGAACAAGGTTTAATTTTCGATTTTGAAGCAATAATAAGGCAATTTTGGAATGAATTTTTTAATTTTACAGAGTGGCTATAATTAATGTTACCCAGTTCAGACCTACGTAGTGTCCGCTGTAGTGGAAGGATGTCGAAGAAACTTGGTATTTAGGTTGTATGGATCATGGGGAAAAGAAATCTGCAATAAAAAATAGTTCAAATTTCAGCCGATAGATGGCGGTTTTCGTGTACGATAAAGGTCGTTATGCAAATTTAAAGTAGTTTTAAAAGCCAATTATCACTTCCGCAAAATCATTCTTTACCGTGCCGTTAGAGAAGAAAGGAAGAGCTTTACTGATAAAGTTGTTTTATCAGAAGAGCAGTAATTTGTCAGCTGCACTGTGAGAATATCGACGCTTCAAAGAGTTACGGAAAGGGCCTATGTCCAGGCAGGCTTTGAAAAAGATGATTATTAAATTTGAAGAGATTGGAGAATTGGGTGTGATACAAGGAAGATGACGGAAACGGATTTCAAATGGAACTGCGGGAGAAGTCGCTCTTGTCGTGGTCAAAACAGTGTCCGGTTCGCAATATTCTTCATCAAGTGCTCGAGCAGTAGCACGTGATTTGTCCCCCCCCCTGGTCTACAGTACAAAAGATTCTTCAATCCATTGTAAATTGGTATCCATACACGATCCGTCATGTGGCAAGCGCTGAATCCTGCAGACCCGGAGAAACGAAATCAATTTGCAAGAATTTTTTTGGCCAGAATAGCCTTTGACAATTCATGGCCTTGGAACATTTGCTGCAATTATCGAGAAACTCTTCGTGCCACTGTTGAACACGCCATAATACGCTTTGAACATGTGCTTGACGTAAATGGAATGAATATTGAACATATATTGTAATTAAAGTTTTTAAGTTCCAAATTGTGTTTTTTGTTTTTCAAGCGCCGCCTTCTCACCTGGTGGTTGAAATTGGAACTAATTTTTTTTACTGTCGATTTTTGTTCGCCATGATCCATACAATCTAATTATCAAGTTTCTTCGACATCCTTCCACTAAATCGGACACTACGTAGGTCTAAACAGGGTAACTTTAATTATAACCACCCTGTATATAGTAATCAGATGATGCAAGCGATAATTGGTTACATAATCCCCTCTTCAAACTCTCATTCCACTCTAACAGAATGTAGTTTACTCCTGTAATTTCCACTTGCCAGAAAAACAGAAAAAATAATTAAAAAATTACTTAAGAAGACTAAATATAGTGAATTATAAAGTAAATAGCGGATTTAAATATACTATATTTCAAAAGACATTAAAAATATAAAAAAAAGCTATGCCTTATAAAACTGAAAAATATTTTTCTCAAATGATTACAAAAATTTTATGCGTATTCCTTTTTGTGATGTGATCACATCTATAAGGAGTTCCAATTCTTTAAAGAGATTTTGATGCATATCATAATCATTGGCTGCATAAGTTGCAATAGCTATATGTTTCAAAAATTAGCATAGTTATTAAACTTCAAGAACAGTTAATTGGGAAATATCCAATTTATAATTAGGCCGATACATTAATTTTTGTAAGTCATGCTTGAAAATTGTCTCTGGCTCAATCTTCCAAATCATGTAAAACTTTTGTTCTTCCGAGTCTCTTTCTTTTAAATAGCAAAATAAAATAAATAGTTTTAAATAAAAAAAGATAAAAAGGTAAATCAAAACAATCCGATGGTGAAGTCTTCCGCTCCATATTTTTTGTAGAATGCTCGCTTCACTAAAACAAGCGACGGAGATATTCATTTTGACTGGGGCACGAATTTCTTTCTGCTTATCAATCGGAAATTTTAAATATGCGGTGTAGTAACTAAACCTTTTTCTTCTTCTTTGCTGGTATTACAATATTGAGTTTGTGCTCAATATCATATTTCATAAAAAATGAAATAAGCGAATGAAAAATTAAAAATTTACTTCTTTATTCCCTGATTAAAGTTGTGAAACTCTTGGTTTCTTTCAAATTTATTTCTTTTAAATAAGCAATAAAAGCAGCAATCAGAATAATATGATGACAAAACCTTCTTCTCCATATTCTTTTAAAATGCTCGCTCCACTGAAACAATCGATGAAGATTCATATTTACTGGAGGACAAATTTCTTTCTGTTGATCAATCGGAAATTTTAGAAATGCGATGCAGAAACTAAACCCTTTTCTTAAAAAAGTAAAATAAGCAAATAAAAATACAAATTTGATTCTATATTTCCTATTTAGCTTTGTGAAACTTTTGGTTTTCCTAGTTTCCTTCTTTTAAATAAGCCCCCAAAGTACTAACAAAAAGTAAATCAGAATACACTGATAACGAAAGCTTCTGCTCCATGTTTTTTAGAATGGTCGCTCCATTGAAACAAGCAATGAAGATTCATATTTACTGGAGCACAAATTCTGATGATCAATCGGACATCTTCGAGGTTCAGAAACTAAACCGTTTTCTTCCTCTTTACTGGTGATACGGTATTGTTTGTGCTCAATATCTTGTCTCATAAAAAGGTAAAATACGCAAAATAAAAATTAAAAAACTGGTTATGCATTCCCTCGTTAACGCTGATCAGTATGTTTTATATTTTTAAAGTTATATAATTTGAAAAAGAGATTACTGATTCATAATTATTATCTATAGAATAATTTTTTGGAAAATGATTTCAATTTTTTTTAAATTTACTGTTGATAAATATTATAATAGAAGGGCTGAATTTTAACATTTCTCAAACCCTTTTCCACCTCTTCTTCATAGCAACAGCACCAAGATTTAATTCGCATAATTTAACGACTGTTGAGTTAGCACATCTAAAAAAAAAGCAACCCCCAAATCAACTCTAAACTATGTCAATATACAGTTCAATGTCTAAAAACAATTTTAAAAATTCAACGTAGAACAGCTGTATTGAAAGGTATTGAAGAACCATCAGACACTACCTGGAAATGTGTATTTCATGAAGTTTTTTTCTTGCTCAGCGTTGATTCCACAGAAACTGCCAACGCCTGAGGCTAGAAAACAATATCTGATGCTTACCTTATTGTCAATCTTACATTTCAGAGAAGCGACAAAAAACATTCCGTGAAAAACAAGCAGTCACAACTGTCGAGAAAACGCATAAAAAACGCATCCATAAACAGATACACACTCGGAGACGGTGAACTGGTTTCTATTCACCTGACCATAAAGTGTCAAGAAGCCGATAAAGTAGCAGGATATAAGTATGCTTTAAACTCGCATTTTTCTTCCTTGTGGAGCCTTAAAAACAGAATAAAAATGGAGCTTATTTGTGAACTATACCTTTTTCATTCCCAAGTGACCTCCATTTTTTCCATCCGGGATTTTTCCAACCCACCGCAAAAAGTAAGCAGCCGGTGAATTTTTCATTTCCAGTCCCGTTTTTATTCAGCACCAGTGGGGTCGCTCGCACGATTGACAAAAGACAACTACAGACAAGGGGAATGGCAGGGAGGCACTGTTGCCAACCGAAAAAAAAAGAGGCGAACGGACGGAGGGGTGTCAGAGGAAACAACTTAAAGCCAAACAAAAACACATCCCCTGACATATATATATCTATACAGCTCTCGCGACTCTTCGTGTTAAGGAGAAAAACATCTCAACTCTACTCGAGACCGGCGACTATAAATCACGGATTCTTCTTAGACCCTGCTATTGATGATAAATGAAAAAAAGACCAGAAAAATCTTAACTCGTGGGTCATTTTCTTCAGTTTTTTTTCCTCCACTCTCCTTGTTTATTTATTGTTTGCTTTTTGCCATCTATTTCTTCTCAAGGAGTAAAAAACTCCAAGGATTCTTAGGCAATAAATACAGAATAGGTTCACTTTTGGTGGGTTGGATATGCTTCGGACATCGAGATACAGAGATTTCTATCTTTTTTTTTTGTGTGTGTGTGTGAGTGAGATATCGATAACGTGGCCTTTGGCGTTTCCAGATGGCTTCCAGAATTTAATTTGCCAATTTTTTATGGTCTATAGCAATTCAAGCTGACATTATGTAGGAAACTACAAGATTCTCAATCATCGATCGATGATATTGTTCATACTTCTCATATAATTTTTTAGCTTGAGTTTACTCAAGGAATATCATCGAAATCACCAGCTTTACTGTAAAACTCAGAATATGTAATTTCGATTTAATGTTCAGGTTTCATAATTTTTTTGCAATCTATTTCTCCTCTAGGAGCAAATAAATTTGAAGGCTTTAGGCAATAAATACAGAGCAGGTCCACTATTGGTGGGGTGGGTATGCTTTAGACCTCGAAATACAGAGATTTCTATCTTTTTTGTAAGATATCGATGCTGTGAACTTTGCCTTTTCCAGATGGCTTCTAGAATTGTTTGCCAATTTTTTATGACCCATAATAACTTAAGCTGACATTATGTAGGGAACTACAAGACGCTTAATCATCGATCGATGATGTAGCACATACATGTTTCTTTAACTTGAGTTTACACAACGAATATCAGGAAAAATCACCAATTTTACAGTAAACTAAGAATATGAAATTTCTAGTTTCATGTTTAGGTCTCATAATTTTTCTGTCATCTATTTCTCTAGCAGCAAATAAACTCTATGGCCACTTTTGGTGGATTAGGTACGGTTTGAACTTTAAGATACAGAGATATCTATCTTTTTGTAAGCTGTATTAACATCATGAGCATTGATGTTTTCAAATGGATTTCTGACTTTAATTTACTAGACTTTTTTCTTTCTCTTATAAGTAGTATAAAGAAAGTATATTAATCATAAAAATTTTGAACTCGAGATTTCGACGAATCTCCAAATTTTAGAACCCCCCCCCCCCCCCCCCCCCCGCTCTGAGTTTAAAAAACACATTTTTGGAAAATGTCCATCTGTCTGTTTGTGACAAAGATAGCTCAAAAACGATTTGAGCTAGACGATTAAAATTTGGTATATGGTTTTTACACCAAATTTCCGGATTTCTATCAAATTTTGAGTAAACTCCTTTCAAAGGAAGTTCGTCTGTCCAATTGTTCAAATATAAGTGAACATGATAGTTACAAAACGAAGAGAGCTAGATTGATAAAATTCGATACATGCATTTAACATATAGTGTAGACATGTGGGAAATCTTGAACCAAATCCAATTACAGGTTTACCCTTTGTAGGTTTGCTCTTTCAGAAATATTTAAAAACGATAATTCAAAAGAGGAATGAATAAATATATCAAATTTCGTATGGGATTTTGTGACTACAAATGCAGTTTTGTTTCCATTTTTGTCTCATTCGGTTCAGAAAAAATGTCTAAAGCACAAAATCGATTTTTGAATATTATTGACGCATGCCAGGGATTAATCCCCAAATAAGTCACCAAGAATCACACGATAGATTCAGCAAAAAATGCTAAATTCATTCTTTATCTGGTTGGGCGTGTTTTGTTCCTAGAAATACTGGGATATGTTTTTCCTGTAAGCATATACAGTAAATTCTCAGTAATCCAGTAGTCATTAAATCAGAGAACTGCAGGTGAGTAGGGATTTATGCAAAAAACATTAACTGCTGATTTTCATTTATTTCATAAAATACACAAAATTATGCAGAAAAATTTTGTATTTATAATTAATGATACAAAATATAATCCAAAATATATACAACAACCATTGTTTGACCTCAATGATTTTTTAATGCAATTCACTAATTCTTCTGGAAACGTTACAGATCGCATGGTTGACCTTCTAGCTTGCTAAGAGTTTATTTGCATTATTAGAGCGTATATTTTTGGTTTCCAGATTTAAATACAAATAAAAAAAATTAAAAATTCATTATCAGTGGTAGATCAAGTTGGCAGCACACAAAACATTTCAAGCATCTTCAATACTACTGGATTAGGTGTTAACATTATGTATTTCTTCAAATACATATATGTTTAGTACATTATGTGTTTCAACAAATACATATGTTCCTATAAAATGTGTTTAGTACATTATATGTTTTTACATATAGATATGTGTTTAGTACATTATATGTTTCTACAAATACATATGTGTTTAGTACAATATGTGTTCTTACAAATACATATGTGTTTAGTGCATTATGTGTTTTTACAAATGCATATGTGTTTCTACAAGTATTAAGGTTACAGAAAGATCATAGTAAAAATAAACAAATTCCGATAAAAATTCGGAATTTCACAACACTGAAAATCAGTTAGTAGTGTATAAATCGGAATTTCGTTAATATATATATATATATTTAAAAATGCAGAAGGATCATGTTGTGGACTATTTATCTTGCTGTAATGATACATATCTGAATATGAGTAGTTGCAAATTTTATTGCATGTGCTTTGTAAAGATGAAAGTTGTTCGGTTTAAACGCTTTTTTTTCTGGTATAGCATATTAATAAAATGAAAATATATCTATATAAATGTTCACAAACATCATTTCTTGAATTTAAGAACTTCTGATCTGGAACAACGATCAGAATGATGGATTGCACCATCGCGTGCTCTTCAGCGTGCAGTAAACACCATTACTTCAACTCTATAGACCCCATATAGTATATACTTGTGGTTTCATTATACTTGAGCAGAGGGAAAATGATTTGAGAAGATGACATAGAAAAATGACTAACTCCAATAAACAAAGCTCCATTTATTTATTGATAACATTTTTCTGTGAGTAATGATATAATGGAAACCATTACTTGGCCATTGTTAGAGAAGCACTGGAAAGATTAAAAAGAAATATCAAAGAATTTCTTTCAAAAGATAAATAGGCTGAAGGCATTCGAATGAAAATATTATCTCCAAAATCGGCATTTTTTTAAAAACATCATAGTTTACTTTTGGAGAAAAATTACAGGAAGTTTACCTAAATTATCGTACCATAAGAATGAATAATGTGCATGATGTTTGCCTAACTATCATAAATTAATTGATGAATATAGAAAGAACAGAAATTCAGGTAATAAAGGAATAGTAAAAATCTGTATAATTGTATTTATTTGCTATGAATTATATCATTAATCTGCAAACTATTTTTATCCCTTCATAACTGCTATTTTTTATGCAAATTAATTGAAATTTTTTTCATTTAATCACTTTTAATAGGTAAAATATTGGTACAATGCATATGAAGAATAATATAATAGAATGAATATTTAAAATATTATAATTTAATTAATAAGTAAATTACATAGGCTTCACTTAACTATCATAAATTTAAAAAGATTGAGATTGTATTAGGTTACAAAAGTCTGAAATAATAATCAGCTTATGTTGAAATATTAACTATTAAAACTAGAATCGTAACTTAAAATTTAGCTTTGTAATTTTTCCGTTTAAAAGAATATCCTTTTTTTTTCATAAAAATTAACTGGTAACTAGTTTTCATTCATTTTTGAGAAAATGACAAATATTTCATTTGCATATTAAGTAGATGATATTATTAAATTGATTTAAGGGACTTTTTTCTGAAATACTGTTGGATAAAAACAAATTTCGAATTAATAAATTTATACTTTATAAATTTAAAGAATAATAATTTTATAATAGTTAGTATTGCATGACTTTTCATTTTATCTCGATAGTTTTATTTTTTTATACATTTAATCATCAAATATTTCATCTTTATTTACAATAAAAAATTCAATATATAATTTTGATTTGAATGATCTCAATATATAATGCTTGCAAATTCTCTTTAGCGATTTATTAAAAATATATGATTCATTCAAATTAGAAAAGGTGCGGTATATATTTTGAAAATGTAAATGGTAACAGAATTATACTAAATTAATTTTAATTAAACTAAATTAAATTTATTTAATTTAGTAGAATTTAATTCTAATGTTAGCGCAATTTAATTCTAAAATTTGATAAATGCATCGAAAAGCAATTGTAAAATGAATCGGATAACAATATTCTTTTTATTCCAATACACTTTAAATTTTGTCATGAAGGAAATAATTATATATTTTATGAATTTAAAAAAGCCAAATACAAATTAATTTTGAACCAAAAAATTATGCACTTTATTTACATACAAGATTAATATTACATGTTTGTAGTATGGCCAATTTTTTAAAAATACTAATATTATTTTATAAATTCTTAATATCTTTAGGCTGAAGAGACAGAATGAAACGGAATTTCTTACACAGATTATATTTTAAAATCCATATTGCACATTTTTTAAATGCTAAAACAATGGCGCCAGTGGCATTATAGAAAATCTCTGTATATTGGACAAATTAATTGAATGCTAACAATATTATTCAAATTCTTTGAATAATTCAGCATAAAATTATTCAAACATTCTTATAGTTAAAATCATTTTTTTTGAAGTTTACCCTTCACTTTATGAAACTATATTTTAATTTCATGCCTATTGATTGATTGATTTAGTGTCAATTTAGTGTACATGAACGCTTACTTATCCTGTGCTAAAAATACTCTAGATATTTTAACATCAGAATAATTTCCATTGCTCAATCAGATTTAAAACTTTTTCTTGCTATTCCATAAAACATGATCTTAATACTACATACTATATTAATACAATTTCCTTAATCTCATTATAAGGAATACAATTTTATAAATAAGATTATCGAATGCTATTTCAATGTCAGATCAGTGATCTCCGGCCTTTGGCGACTATTTGGCAACTTTAGTAAACAAAAAGGAAAGTTCTCGAATATACAAGAATTTCAGAGATATCTCTGTTAAGAAGCAAGATTCGAATTTCTTCTCCTACAGTCATTACTCTGTAACTGAAACTATTAAACAGAAGTGAGCTACGATCTGTAAGTATTTGAGCTAATGCTCGCTTCGGAATGTTGATCTCAGGCAAATTCTCTCTTAGCACCTTGCGCCTTGTTGAAATTTCTAACCTGCAGGATATGGAAACGGAAAATTCAAAATGGAAAATGTGATTGTTTAATCTTTTATTGACACATTTCTTTGATGGTAACGAAATGTATACGATCTTGCATTTTGGAACTATTTATTTGAAATAAATAATGCTACAAAATTCAGTTAAAAATATATATCCCGGCAATAAATGATTTAATTTTATTGTACGTAATTTGGTTTCCACCATTTCAAAAAAAAAATTGCAAAACAAACCAGTATTGAATATTCCATCTTTAATTAAAATCTCATTGAAATTCAAAAATGGATAAAGCATGACTGTTTAGTCAATCATAAGCAAATTTTCTTTATAATAATGAAATATAATCGATCTTACATATCGGAAACAGAAATTTTGAATAAATTATTTATCATCCCAAAACTGCTCTTTGCGAAAAAAAATCTAATAGTTAATTTAAAAATACTCTGTTTTGTGAAATTTCTTTTCCTTTGTCAAAATTTCTTTATAATAATGAAATATAACCATTCTTGCAATTCGAAAATAGAAATTTGGAATAAACTATGCATCAACCGAAACCTCTTTCTTTCTGCATTAAAATATTTAATTCAATAGTTAGTAATTTGTTTTCTAAAAATTTGAAAGTAAAACAATAAAGAAATGTAAAACAAATCACTTTTCAACAACTCGCCCCTTATTCGATATCATATCGAATGAAGTTAAAATATTCCAAGTTATTCAAATCGGAGATATGCATTAGAAAGACGCAACAATACCCGTGGATTCTTCTGGATTCCCGTGCCATAGGTCCAGAAGATAAATTGATTCTCGCACTACAGTCCAGAAAGATCACGGATCCCTTTGGGGGTTATGGAAACTAATCTGGGCCCTCTCAAGGCCACTTCTCGTCCCTAATCCCCACTCATCGTTTGTTACGCCCCTCCACGCATGAAAACCCCCTGCCTTCTTTTGTGCTTCTTGCATCCTTATTCTACGCCCCAGGAAGCAGGGCGGAATGACTCTCAGGATGGAATGGAAGATATATTTCCATGCAAATGTATTAGAAGAGGGTCTGGCAATGTTGTTGGGGGAGGGAGTATGGCCATGACTTTTGGGTTGGGGGTTGACGTGTGTTTTATAGCTGAGTCGCGTTCTGAATAATGTTGTCGACACAGACACTACGGCGCTTTTGTAACGAGAAATTAAGTGTTGTGGTTATGCATTATGGGAAATGCATTAGCCTTTTAATGTGTGCCTTAAAGAGTAAAAATTGAGACGAATATGCTAGCCATCTCATTAATAACAACGCGGTTTTCTCTTTCTCTTTTGCTATAGGAAGTGATGACTGTATTATGATAGAGATTTTTTTTTCTTATATTGGCATATATATTCGGTTTTTCTCTTTCTCTTTTTCGTCAGTGGAAGTCTGTGGATAATATTTTAGTATTTTGAAACACACTCACTTATTTAAAATACAAACAGTCACGATATTCGATCGAAATGCTATATGATATTCTTGTATTTAGAATTTAAATGCAGAAATAAGACAGGATATTCGATCACGATATTCGATCGAAATGCTATATGATATTCTTGTATTTAGAATTTAAATTCAGAAATAAGACAGGATATTGGCAAAATTCGGTTTATTTTATGTGTTATTTAAATGTTATTTACCTTTTCCCCATTTTCTAAATAAAAAGGATATATCGGAGTAAGAAAGTCATGAGTTTTACCCACTGCATATTGTGCTTTTAACCAATGGTTTTCTAAAATTGGTTGACCGAAGTTATCCATGGCAATAGATGACTCGTTTCGCTATGACTGACTACAGTTTATATTAACTTAATCCTACCATTTTTGTCCATCTCCTGGTAAAAAGGACGAATCGGAGTATGAAGAGAAAGAGTCCTGTATTTTTTCATTATTCATATCAAGCGTTTTCCCAAAATTGGTTGCCCGATGCATTTTATGCTTTTTTAATCGACAGCAACAATTAGCAACTTTAGCAACAGTTTTCTGGCTACAGTATAGCTGACTACAGATATATATTAATTTAATATTTTTCATTCCTGGCTCGATAACTTAACTTAGAATCTTTCCGTCTCTCTATTTCCATTCTAAATGTATAATTCAATTTCTATAGTAGGTATAATAAATTTATGCAGTGACAATAATGTTTATAATACGTATCAAAAAATGCTCATCTTAGCTTTTTTGACCTCACCCACTACTTTCTATTTAAATCTAAATATGAAGCAATTTTTTGAGTGTGTACAAAAAATTTCGGTTGCGTGTTTAATAAAATTTGAAGTCTGCACAAAAGAAATGTTCAACTCCTAGTTACGAAATAAAACTACTTTATTGATCCCCGCTTGGCACATTTGTAGCTCTCACTTTTCTATCCAAATAGAAAATGGAATTTTCCAGTGTGAATACAAATGTGTGTTATCCATATTAAAAATTCAGTTAAATGTCTCCTAAAATAAAATCTTCAGGGGTTGAAACTTCTGAAAAAGTACTTTTTGGTTATGAATGTTTTAATTCAAAATATTTTCACCAAAACTGTTATATTAAACCAAATTTTTATCAGTAAATTATAAATGATTTTATTATTTATTTTTATATAATGATTGAGCAAACAACATAGATTTATTGCACTGTTTGATTTATATTATCCTTTATATGTATTTAGATGAAATATCATTTCAAATTCAGCTCCAATTCAAACTATTCAAAAGCAAACAGTGTAATAATGTAAGTGAAATAAATTCTATTGAATAAAATGCATATGCACTGCATTATGAAATCCAGTTCATTGTGGAATATCAAATATTTGAATAAAGCAATACATATATTTTGTTTTAAAAACCTTTGATTTCAGAGTTACTGCTGGAAATTTAAACATGTTTTATCGAGTGATAGATATGGTGATACAACATATTTCAAAACGTCAAAAAAAAAACATATACAGTTTATATTCTCTATATAGCGAAATAATCTATTTTACATATCCCGCCACTTCATCAGAGTAAATGATATGAAAAAGTATTTTTCCAGACACTGCAGGAATTATAAAATTGAATTTAAATTCAAATTTGTTCTTTTATTTCTGTTACTATAGAAACTGGTTCTTAAAAATTTTAATTTACAAACTCTGTGTCAAATTTTCCGCATTTATTTTATTCATAGAAGGTAAAAATGAAAGAGAGTTTTACAAGATTAGAATTTTTTATTACAAGATTAGATCTTTTTTTATAGAAAATTATAATAAGATACGTGACTTCATTATACGAAGAAAATGTTACATTGTTAATAGTTTGTAAATAAAAGGAGACAAACTTTAGTTAAGGTGCCATTTTAATAACGAAATTGCTAAATTGCATTCGTTTACTTGCTGTTATTCTGAAATAAAAAAGAAATAACGAAAAAGATAACTATGCTTACAATCCAATTTTCAACAAAAAAAAGCAATCAAATAAAATTAAAAACAGATATTTCCTGAATAAAAACTAATAAAAGAAACATTGTATTTAGAGAGCTCTGATGCTTCTACATCTAAAACCCAAATGAACTTAACCAAATTAGAAATAAATAATAAATTTAAATCCAAAAATGGAAAAAAAAGAAAGAAATGATGAATTTTGCATGAAGAGTTTTTCAAGGGTCACCCTCAGACAAGGATTCAAACTAGGGATTTTTTTCTGTGAGGGGTCTGACTTTCGTCCAAGTACTGACCCCTCGTGACCCTAAAATCTCAAGAAATTGAGGATTTGAAGATAAGATATCATAAAATCCTGGACAATAAATTACACAATAAGAAGCAAAATATTATTTCAAAATTCAAATATAAGTAAGACCATAGCAAAATTGAGTCAAACCAAACTACAATAAGACAATTAAATCATAAAACCAAAAAGACATCAATAAAATATAAACTCAAAGAATATACCAGATGAAAGTAGAAACTCGAAGAACTTTAATGAAGAGCATTTCTTCTTTATTGTAACTCAATCGTAGAGCATCTAGTGAACTACTGATGATAGTAAAAGATAATATTTAAATTAATTAATTAAATTTTTAATAAATTGATAATAGCAGTGTATCACAATATTTTATTACATTACTCACAGCCAGCAATCGTGTTATTATCGATTTAGCTTCAGCATCTTTATAGACATTCTATTATTTAAACATGGCATTTTCTTCATATAAATTCAATAGCATTGATTTAACTCCATGTATTACCCTTTAGAATTTGGTAGGATATATAAAGAGTCTCCTTTATAAACACAAATACAGATGGAATACATATACATTATTTTAAATAATCTAGGGTAAAGTTGGAGAGTATAAACTTTGGAGGCAGCTTTGATCGAAAAATTATATTTTTGATCCAAAATAAATAAAATTTCCAAAATTTATAAAAATTTATAATAATTATTGTGTAACTAGCCGCCTTCGGCGATGAACTGGCTAGTCTATGAGACTGGTTAGATTTAAATTTGATTAAATCGCTTACATATTTCCTCACATGATATTGTGAAATTGTCCGAGATTAAAGTTGTGCTACTTTTATTGTTCTAACATGCATTCATTCTGTGTATAAATCTTTCTAATAAATACCATTTCTATGGCATCATATGGCTATTAAAAGCTTTAAGGTTCAATTGTTCTATCTTCTGAAATTCGTGGCATTGTAAGCTACAAATATGAAACAGAATCGTTTTTAGTTGGATTCCAACAATGGAAGAGAATATCACAATCAAATATTTGATGAAACAATGAAAAACAATTTGAATTTCAAGGGAACAAACAATGTTGAATATTTTGAAATGAAGTAAAAAATGTTTTAAAAAAAATTTTGAAATTCAGAAAAAAATTTACATAACTTTTTAATTAGTACTATTAAAAAGACAATTTTTTTTAAATTTTAAAATGTGTAAAATTCATTATTATGCAATTATATATTTGAAAGTTATCACAGGAAAAAAACAAAATCCAATTTTATGTTTAATTAATCTAACTTCTAATTGAAAGTTCAACTCCGAGCTACACATTTCTAGCCTGCAAGACGTATATGTAGTCTGGCCAGGAGAGTGCAGAAAGCAGAAAGAGAAAGGGGCAGGCAGACAGATACACATTCTCTCACACGTTCTTCTTTATTATTAGTTAAGATAGACATTAAATAAATGACAGTCTTCTACATCGATTGATTTTGTTACAAATAGGATAATTTGTATATAGTAAAGATTGATTAAAGATAATAATTTAAAACAAAAGTGACGTAAAAAAATTGAAATTGTGTCAGCTCAAGCAAGCATGTACTTACATTTGCAAGCTTCTTTAACAATATAAATAATGAGCACTCAAAGTAGAATTTTGTAAGAAAAAGAATAACAACGTATCGTTCGATTAAACAGGAAGGAAAAAAACTGATAAGAAACCGGAATAAAATCGAAGAGCGGGAAAAAGTAGTACCATCATCTCGTGTATCGCATACAGCTATATTTGCTTTTTTAAATACTTCAGAAAATCAATACGATATCCATTGCCCCCATAAAAGTTAATTTCCATGATCGAATATGGAAGCTGTATTTAGTTTAGCCAATCTCATTTTTTGTTCGCCTTCTGTCCAAGTAGCACTTCATAAACATCGATTCCTTTTCTTACAATACTTTAATTATGGAACACATGCTAAAGCAAGCACGAACGACTCCGTGCATCGACAAATGCAACATTATTTATCAGTTAATTTATGACTAGAACTTAATACATTTAACGATCCGGAGCATGAAGCCATTCTCCAAAACAAGGATCCTGTCAACAGTTTTCATCCCTCCCCCCCTTTCCCTATTTCCTGGTAGCTTCCTTTTATTCTTTTTTGGTGTGCAGACAGAACTGACAGGGCCCTGACATGCCTTTGACGGGATAATAATGAATTATTAATGTAGAGGATTGTCATGCTAATTGCACGTTGACGAACATCAAGAAACTAATTTATCTGACGATCTGAAATTAAACTCATCGAATAGAGAGAATTTTTCACACTTTAATTGTCAAGTGGCGCAAGGCTACGAAGTTGCTGTGGGAAGTTGAGTGGAAAACAACAAAGCGAAGTTTGCTGACAGATGAAGTGGTGTAAGTTTTGGCCGAGGCATTTTTATGTCCGGTTTTGAATTCAAAATGCTTTTAAAAAGCGCATATTATTCAAATACTTGTTTAATCTATGTATTTAAAAGCTTCATTGAATTGGCTTATTCAATTCCTAATATTTCCATTAAGTAAATTAAGGATTTCTGTAACTATGGGATATTAAAAGTAATTAATGATTGAACACATTTACGTACCATGATACTTAAATGTACAAGTAACATTTCTATGAGGGCTGCATCGCACACATGTGTACGAAAGATATTTTCATCTTTATAACTGCATTATATTGAATGACACTACAATACATTTTATATGGATGTCTATTATTAAAGCCTGTAAAGAGAAAGATTTTTAACGTGGTTTTCGCAGATGCAAAATAATAAAATGTATAAGTTATATCAAAACACATAAAAAAAAACTACTAAAATTTAAATATTTAAACCTATTTATGCATAACAATTGAATAATAATAATATACACTGAAACCTTGAGAAATATTGTCCTGTTAAACTTGACACGCAATACGTTAAATCATTTGCACTGATTTTAAATGGCTATAACAATAATTACCAAGATCTACACAATGCAAAAGAAAAAGAGTTTCGTTTAACCACTTTTTATCACCTCTTTGTGGAGTAAAATCGTCCAAAAATGGTAGAACTGGTTTCTGAAGCAAATAGAATGAAATAATTCCTTTCTTATATTGGCAGTCGTTTACACATCTGCGAAGACGAAATTTGTTGGTGTGCCTGACATGTAACTGTAATTATTTAATATATTTTCATTTTGTTTGAGGAATGCGCGACATTAATGTTAATATTTCGCTTAAATGAAGAACATTTTTAAATTTCTTTCTTTCTTTCTTTATTTTTTTGCAACAGCTTGAAAGGACTTTAACAGTTCTGGAGAACTTTAAATGCAATTATTTCCTTATATATTTTATTAATATAGAATTTTAGATGAATGAAAAATAATGTACAATGAATTTATTTCGGGGATATATCATATATAATGGCAAAAGTGCTACCACTGCCCTGCCGTTGCGACCGGTGTAAACTAAATTACCATCATCGTCACAAAAGCACTGTGGTTGAATCCTAATGTTCATAATCAGCTAAAATTTAACACTTTCAGTCGAAGGTATGTCGAAGGCTGTCTGAGAATAGGTTAACAAGTTCTATTCCATAATTTTAAATACAAGGAAAGCATGAACCAACCACCATACCAGAAGTTTCTCATCCCGGTTTTCCGAATGGTCTTGAAAAGGAGATATATCTTCTATACAAATAAATTTAAAAAACAGAAAATTAATTTCGGCACCCCTCTATCTTTAAAAGCTGGGCAGTTATGAAAAATCACAGTTATTGCAAACCGAACAGAATGCTTTATTTTTATTGTACAAGTTTAACTAAAAAGAGTGGGTTTTTTTTTTGTAATATGAAAAGGTTTATTAAAGTTGGTTGGCACGACTAAATTAAACTTTTTTAGTGTGGTTGACGAATAACTGGATACTGAAGACAGTTAATTGTCTATAAAAATAAATTTGACTAATAAAAAAGCATTCGAAGATTTTGGAATATTTTTAAATGAATAATTTTATTTTAGAAAGACATAAGTGCAAATTGATTTTTTATTATTCACTCTATTTTTATATATACATTTTTTATTATAAATTTCAATTTGTTTGCAAATTAGATTTCGTTTTAGTTTGAAAAAGAAAAAATTAAAAAATCATACAGTTTCTAGTTATAAAATCTCTAAAAATAATTTACAAACTTTCCGGAATCAAAAAATTTTTTAAGATATTTGATTAAATCATGCAAATCCACATGTTATAAAAATTATTTTAAGAATAGCTTATATACAATGATTTCAAAAAAATTAATTTAAGAATAACTTATATTTTTTCACAAAATAAGAGATTAAAGCGCATATTGACTTAAAAATTATGTATATTTTTCCTTAAAACGCTGGGATCAAGTTTCAATTTTGTATGATACTTTAAAGATATTGGTTTTCAGCTCGATTACTGAATTTGGCAGGATTTCATTAAGATTTCGGATATTGGAATATTGCGAAATTTTGAATTTTTATAGGAACTAGCTTCATTTAAAAAACTAATATAAAAAAAGGGATCTTCCATTACGGTGCTAAAATACTAGAGTTACTTTTTGTATTGATTTATGATACTAGCGTAATGACTTGTTTTACTAACATATTGTAATGATTGGCACACAAAGTAAATCTAGGTTTGCTTTTTAACTTGACATAAACTTTATGTAATGTTTCATTACTATAACGTTTTTTCAAGATAACAACAATGGGAATAATCTGCGTTCGACTTTCTAGTATATTCACATTATTTGTCTCATTTTATATATTTAGTTCATAAAAGAAAAAAAAACTTTTCTCAAAATCTTCAATTTTAAAGGCAAATTAAATTATATAAAACTTTAACCATTTTAATATTTTTTCGTAATTTATAACTCTTTGTTATAAATTTTATAGAATATCGCGATCACTTTTCTCAAAAATTCACTACTAGATGGCGCTACTCGAATCGAATCATAATTAAATTAAATTCAGCGATTCATAGATAATTAAGATGAGAAAACCTTAAAATATTGCATTTTCATTGAGAAAATGCACAAATCATGGAAAAATAGATTACGAAATCCCATCTTACTAAACATGAAAGAACACAATTTAAATGAAAGTATAAAAGATGCGTTAAAACCGAATTTTTCATTAAAAATTCAAGCATCCTCTGAAATTGACTTACGCCATTTGATAAAACACTTTCCTAATTATGACTCCAGGGCAACATCGTTTTATTCAGAAATACTTAGGGATGCACTTATTTACAGGCGGCTGCTTGTAAATGTTGTCAAATTGTCACATTGTTACTGCGATATTCTTTTATTTTTAAGTAATGTCAATCATACTTCTCGGTTGGTGGAGGCACTTAAGTGCTTTTAAAAGGAGTTAAATTTGATTATGATCAAAACCCGCTAAGAAGCAAAAGTAGAGATTCATGGTCGTCATCCATTACTGAATTTTCGTATAGGCTTAAATAGCCTCTTTGGAATTCATAAGTTATTTGCAAGCTATTTTCTCAGAGATTTGCAACCAGGAATAAGATTAATTGCTCGTGATTTGTAGCGTGCCTTATTGTGCTCTTAATAACTCAAAGTACATGCATTATTTGAAATAAAATATTGTAAAACAGGTCAAAGATACTTTTCATAAAGAAGGAATAAACAGATATTTTATTCTCAATTAAATATTTAACAAGCGGTATTCTCAAACTTAATTAAACGAAAACAACAATTAGTAACTTCTAAGTATATTCGATTAATTTCACCTTCCACTAATTATGAGGAAGAAAGAAGATTGTGAGATCCAAAAAAATTGCCAAAAATTAAATATATGATAGATGGCGTCAAGT
Organism: Argiope aurantia; assembly: GCA_026543865.1. Lineage (NCBI taxonomy): Eukaryota > Metazoa > Arthropoda > Arachnida > Araneae > Araneidae > Argiope > Argiope aurantia. The sequence continues at coordinate 328,419 of JAPMOR010085920.1, forward strand.
CAAAATTTGAATAATTCGTTAATTTATTAAAAATCTAAATGTTTCCACAAAATTATTGTCGGATTTTTATATGACTCTTTTGTTTCGTATTTATTCCTTCTCATGTAATACTTTTGAGTCAGCATTTATTTCTTCAATGATGACTCTTTCATATCGACGTTTATACATTCTCAGATGATTCTTTTGAGTCAGCATTTATTTGTTCTATGATGACTCTTTTCTATCGGCATTTATATCCTATCCGGTGATTCTTTTGAGTCAGCATTTATTTTTTTCTATGATGAATCTTTTGTATTGGCGTTTATAGCTTCTCTGTTGATTCTTTTGGGCATTTATTTCTTCTATGATGACACTTTTGTAACGGCGTTTATATATTCTCTGATGATTCTTTTGAGTCAACATTTATTTCTTCTATGATAACTCTTTTGTATCGGCATTTTTTACCATTCCGGAAATTAAGCAATTACAATGTGCATCTACATGATCTGCATAAAAATTTGCTCATTATTTCTACATTATTTATTTTTTTATGTTTTATATGAAAGTACGACATGCATTCGGAATATTAATTGATTGTCAAACGTTAGGTTGTTAGGGAGACAGCGATTGAAAATCCTTAAAAATTTCAAAACTAATTCAAACTTTATTCGAATAATAAATCCTCCAAGAAATTATCAACGAAAAAACGATAGATAAAGCCCAAATTTGTATACTCTGATAATTTACTTTATATCTAATTTTTTTCACAAAAAATAATCGTATTTTAATATGACTGATTTAGGCCTCCTATGATGATTCATTTGTACCAACATTTATTTCTTCTATGATGATTCGTTCACATTGACACTTATTTCTTCTACACTGATTATTATGCATTAGTATTTATTTCTTCTATGAAGTCGGCATTCATTGTATGATGATCAAAAATTGAAATAGTTATTTTTTTCCCAGCTTATTATATATTTTCACTAAAAATAATTTAATTTAAAAAAAATTCTTTTTGCCGAGCTGCAATTCGAAATTTGATTCTTTTTGCCCTGAGGGGGTGGAGAGTTTTACCCCCTTTCTTATTTCACAAGAGTTGGAACTATGTGAATGAGAGAGAGAGAGAGTGAAAAAGGGGATTTAAATCATAGATTTCACACATCATTTGCTTAGAATGGAATTCAGTCAAAATTACAGATTAAAAATTATTTTTCAATTTCTAAGCAATCGCAGATATTAAAAGCTTTCTACTGCAGAAATTATTGGTTATGATAACTGAAAATTCTATTTAATTTAAATCATTTGTCTCTGTTCAATCTTAAGAGAGAGGTATGGCGAAATGAAAGTTCAAGCCCCATTATTTTCATTACCTTGAACTGGATCATCCTTCTATGAACTTGACTGACATTCGGACCCTCTTTGCAACGTAATACTTTTCCTCGATTCAATTCCAATGAAAATTATTCGAGTTATAGTATTTCAAACATAACTTGGACAAATGAATCTATTTATTCAAACATATCTATACAAACATTATTTTGTAGATGCGTAGCTGAAAAGAAGAAACTTTAAAAATTTTAAACTCTATTTATTTTATCATGGAAGCCATTATTTGTACAGGGAAGAAGCAAAGCGATGATAAAATTATGTCTTTTTACATTGCGATTCAAAAGCAAAGTGTAAGAAATTTTTCCATTCAGTGATTTTACTATGAGATTTTTATAAGGATTTCTTTCACCCGCGTCGGCTTAGTCAAGGGACTTTAGGTGTATTTTTAATAAAATGTATAAGTGTTATGGATTTTTATCCCTTTGTTTCTGGCTCGGGAGCGACGGAATCAGCAATTTTGTTAAGCGCTTATTATAAATAATTAAATAAAAAAATAGAAATTGGATCAGGAAGTTAGAGGACATTTTAGAATAAAGTTAAGATGGACAAATTTAAGCTAAGAATTAGGAAATTAATTAGAATCAAAATTAAGAGATATTATTATATATATATATATATCTGTACATATAAGTAAGTATTAGTATTATAGAACATATTAAACACGATAAGAGATATTCATATTGCATCTTCATTGATTAATCTAAAAAAGTGCTGATCATCCAATATAGCAAACAATCATCTTTGCATTGAAGAAAGCGCAAACATTTTAGATTTTAAGCACAATCAGTTAATATATTTGATATTTAAAAATTTTAAAGCAATCAAAATAGAAAAATCACCGATTATTTAAAGTTAAGTAAAATATTTATAGCTTTTGACTACGAATTTTTATAGTTGGTTATTTTTGCGGCATGGAAAAGTTTGAGCTGGCTTCTTAGCTTCAAAGAAAACAGGTGTAGGTTCCCAGGTACTAAAAACCGAGCTGTTCTTTTACCTTGTCCTGGATATATTATTCTTTTTATGATCCATTTATAACTGTTTTCATCTATATTTATTACCCATATAAAACACTTTGCTAGAATAACAATGTACTTTATGCTGGCAAATGTTGCCTTCGACAGAGAAAAGAAAACCCGTAAAAAAACCCAGGTTATGTTTACTTTTATAGCTAATTTTGAACTAAATGTGTTTTAGGATAAGTTAAATTTTACATTTTTTAGTATTTATTTTTCAGTAATAAATGGGTTTCAAAGCAGCGCATGATTGTTTTAAGATCGTTGAACGAAGCAATTTCTGCGCTGTATCTCTAGAAGCTAATATTATGA
>JAPMOR010085920.1:331127-373215 GCA_026543865.1 Argiope aurantia
CACAATATTGTACGATATTATTTAATATTATTCAACATTGTAAGTATTGTTTTATACCAACACAATATTGTACGATATTATTTAATATTATTCGACATTGTAAATATTGTTTTATGCCAACACAATATTGTACGATATACATGCGCTACAAGGAACAGAAGCATTCTATTATTTTACCCTTCAAAAATTATCCACATTTATGCAATTTGGAGTAAAAAAAATTAAAATCTAAAAATAATGCCTCAGATTTTCATCAAGATATTCTCAGCACCTGGAAGAAACGTAATGTATGACTTTAAAATTCATATTTTCATCTCATAACTTCCTTGCGATAGATATATCGATGCTGGGAATAGCAATTACCTATCAGACCGTTGAGTATCCGAAGGTAAGTCCATCCAGCAGCCCTCTGCAGGAAATCGCTTAAACGAGATAGGTAATCTCTCTAAGCATTGTGATGGAAATCTACTCCTGGACCAGAATGCAAATGACGGGAATTTCCAGGGGAATATGGGAATACATATCCGTTCCAGTTCCTTTTTTAATTCCCGACTTGAGTATAGTTGAAAGTTAAGTCTCGTCTGTTGCAGAATCGATATAGCCTCTAGCAATCGATGATGTACATTTCAAATCTCCAATTCCACTTCTTAAAAGTCGAGAGGGGGCCCAGCGAGATGAAATTCGTATCCCTGTAGAACATACGTAACACCTGCCACCACTTCACTTCCGATCGCCCTTTCCTACACCCCCTATCTCACACCCATACATACTTTATCCGCACTTTTTTTATTATTGTTATCATCCATCTTTTTTTTTTATTTGACTCCTGGGAGAAATATTCATTCGTCTGATCTTTCATTTTATGATGGTTATGCTTTTTTTTATTATTATTTTACTTTTTTGCTTCATTGATTTATGTTGTAAGGAGAAGTGAAGTAAGTCAAGTATTGTCCATTTATTAGACGAAAATGCCACCATCAAAATTTTCTGTTTTATGCTTTAAAAATAAACACGCAGTAAAATTTCCTGTTTATTATCTTCACTACTTCCAGATACATTTTTCATTTTTATTTTAAGAGAAAATATCGTTTTCCACTAAAAAGAAGACTTTAAAGTAAGAGAAGAAAGTAATAAATTATAATAAAAGAACGCTATTATGTAAATTATTATCGTTCTAGAAACTGCATATTGTTATTCATATGATTATAAATAATAATCTGTGTTCGAGTAGTAATCCTGAGTAACTTATTCAGTATTACTATAATTATACTATTATGCGAGCTCTAAATTATTCAAATATTACAGCTATCATTTTTGCCTTTGAAACATATATTATCCTCCATAAAAATCACAAGTATTACGAGAGATATCTGAAACTGATTCTTTATATGATGAGAGTTGATAGCCTGTAGATACATGTTGTTTTCCATGATCATAAAAACGAAACCGTTTAAAAACATAAGAGATATTTCAAAACAAATATTGAAAGATCCAATTGTTTTAGGTGTGATTTGATTATGGAATTATTATTTATTTATTTATGGTGATATTTGAGAATGGATAGCCTATGGACACATTTTGCTTTCCATGGTCATGAAAACGAGAAAAAAATCAATTTGGAAAAATAAAAAGTTATTTCAAAATGAATATTAAACGATCAAATTGTTGTAGGTGATATATAATTATCGTAAATAGTAACAATATACATTATACCATTAGTACTTCAATTGCTATTTCAAAATTTCATGTGCTTCGCTATTTGAAGTTTTGACATACAACATTTTGACATAGCAGCGACAAAGTATGATGAAAGTATGTAAGGAAATAACTTCATTAGAAGCATAGAATCACACCACTATTCCCATATCGGATCACACCTCCTCTCTTCTTTCACAATATTGATTTTGTCAGAAAGTTAAATCGATTTTTTTTCCTGCCCAAGAAATATCTCTTTAGAGACTAGGAAACCGGTTTAATTTCCCGCCATAATTCCATAGGCGCTATAAATTGGAAGACAGTGCCGATTACTTAAAGTTGACCGATTAATTATGACCGACCATTTAGCTACCCTAGCTGCACTATTGTAATAGGAGACTTCGAAGATTTTCTTCCTCTCTTCACTTCACTTACCACCCCTTGAATAAAGATAAAGCGAATGCATGTAAATTATGTTCTGTGTTTTAGCATAGATTGTGAATTTTTTCGCGAACTCTCTCTTCTTTTTCTTCGTCTTTTGAATACTTGCTGAATAAGTCTTTTTCCTTCTTTTTTTTTTTTTGCGCCCAAAAGTTGATTAAATATTTTTCCATTTTGAAATATTATCTCTTCTCCTTCTTTGAAGGAGTTTATGAATGAAACTTATTCTTTTGCTCTGTCCAAAGACGGCTGTAAGAACTTTATTAAGATTTTTTCACCCCATGTGGATTGATTTTGAGGTTTATGTATTCATGGATTCGTTCTTGATACTCAATTCAAATAAAAGGAAATATAAATGAGATTTTCACGACTGATTTAATTCAGCGGAATTATTTTCTTTCAAGTAATGACCTAGTTTTATCGTAATAAATAGAAATAAAAGAAAAGCTTTAGATACATTCAAATCCAGTTTTGAAACCTTGCTAGAGATATTACGTTCGCGTATACGAAGAATAGAAAAAGTAAATAATCGTCAAAAAGTTCGAATTTGAGATTTTGACGAATTTGCATCTTCAGATCTCCTTGAGTCTGAAAAGCAGATTTTACAAATCTTTATCTGACTGTAAGGCATTTAGTTCAAAAATTCTTTGAGCTATACAGCTGAAATTTGGTGTATAAAATAATGATCAAATTTATAGATTCCTGTCAAATTTTAAAGGATGTCCATTCTCCAAGAAATTTGTCTGTCTATCTGTCTGAATACCGGTGAACTTGGTAACTCTAAAATGCATAGAGCTAGGTAAATAAAATTTAATACAAGAATTTAGCATCTAAAATATGGACAATGATCAAATTTAGAAGCTATTCCATTAAGCTGTTCGTTGTCTGTCAGTATATAATATCACATGCATTTCGATACATTGGCATCGATATATAATATCGCTTGTAAAACCAATAACCTATAAACGCAGTGACTTCAATCAATTGGTATGCTATCTCATGATTACAACTGTAGTTTTGTATCAAAATTTACTGTTAATCTACCGCCGATAAACGTCACAAATACATATTCTTAAGAAATGATTCTGTAAAAATACCAGATTCACGCCAAGATCAATATTTCGTAACTACTGTTTACCAATGCCATTCAAGATATCCCCAACCTTACCCAAATTCTGCAATTTTATGCAAAACAGGGGGATAGATCTTTATTGGAAACTATACAAGAAAGTTTCGGCGCGTCCCTTTATGCTGATTTTTGGACAGCATTCGCCATTTTAAACTAGGGTTAGATGACGTGGACAACACTTGTCCCAATTTTCTCTTCTTCAATTTTTTTTATGTCATATTAACAAGGCTTTGACTGGTTTTTGATTCTCAGTGTTGCATTTAAACACTCGATTCAGACGCTGAATATAATTGAATTTCAGACTTAAGATACAAGACTTTGACGATAGATAAATTGGCATAAAAAAGGCATTTTTTTCAAAGGGCAAAATGGTTTGAAAATCTGTTTCGTGCAATGCCTTTTCTGAATTTACATCGGAGAATCGACGAAGTTTGGCTTAATTTTAAATTAAATAAAATTATGGATAAACTATTTACAAAATCGTTCCGAGTTGCACGTTTCCATCTTCCGAAGTATATGCTTGCCAGCTTAAGTAGCTATATATTTAACGACCTGCTTTGTAGAGTGCCGACATACACATTCTCATCTTTATTATTAGCAGAGATCAAACAAACGCAGAATTAAATATTAGGGTGTCCTAAAAGTTTTTTTCTCATCGTACTATGAATGGCTTTATCTAGCTTGCTTATGCAAACATGAAGGATTATCTATTAGCCGTCTATGCCATCGGTTTCAGTCGTACCAGAGCTCTACTACACCCCCACAAAAGTTATTTTGTCCATTTGAGGGGATTGGAAAGGCGTAATTTTCTACGGCCTCCTTTCTCAAGATGAAACAATAAATTTTGCGCAATACTGTCATCTACTGGATCAATTGAAAGCTGCCATAGCAAAAAAAAGAAGAAGAAAAAAAGCTAGAATTAATGAACCGACGAGGTATTGTTTTTCATCATGAAAACGCGAGACCACATAATACATTTGTCGTAAGGTTACAGTTTGATTGGGATATTATACCACATACTCTACAGATCTCGCTCCATCTGATTATTACTTCCTTTGCCCTTAAAATATTATCTTCGCGATAAGCGCTTTAAATCCATCAGCGAAATAAAAGCGCACCTCGAAGATTATTTTATGTCCAAAACACAACTATTTTGAAAAGAAGGCATAATGAGGTTTCCTGAGAGATGTAAGAAAGTGATAGAGCATAAGGGTTCTTATATAAGGAAATAAATAATATTTTAAACAGTAAATACCATGTATTCATTTCATATTAGAAATAGGAAAAAAAACCTTATGATACACCCTAATAAATCAATTTAAACTTAACAAACTCAACCAATGATTCTTCTAAACTTCTGTCTTGCGATTGCTATTGACTAATTTTATATTAGGAACTCTCAAACTAGTTTTGAATTCTAAATATTCTGAGCAGAAAATTACCGTTTCAGTAGATACTGCATAGCAAATAACCACATCAATATTTCTCAGTCCTGAATTCAGCTGCTAATGCAATGTTACGTACAGGATTGTCATTGAAGAACCTAAGTAGGGGCCGAAGTAATTAGTTGCATCATAAACTGGCTAAACTAAAATGACAGTAAATTGTAATGAACCGATGACACGCGAGTAGAATAGTTAACGTAAATTTTGATGGCATGTACCAATACTGTCTGAGACATGCACAATTTAATGATGAACAATGACAAGGTTCAGCTTTAAGCCTTAACAAGGACCAGACTCATCATACGAATTGATCATTATAGAATTTATGAGGTGTACCAATACAGAAAATGACAAGAGCGATTGAAATAAAAAAAAGTGGAAGAGAAAAAAATGTTGGAATTTTTTTTCCAAAGTTTCGAAACATTTTTGGAATGAATTTGCTTTCTACATATTGATATTTTAGATTTTTTTTTTCACAGTGCCAAAAGTAATCAGAACATGACAGCAATATTATCAGAGTAGACTCAATGCTTTAATTACAAAGTCAAAGTGTTTGCCTAGTTCAAGAGACAGTGGAACAAAGAAGCAACAGAAAAATAAGCATATTTGAAGAGATATATATTAATTTTTACTTTCTACTAAATTAAAGAAAAAATATTATAATTGTCAAAAAATTCGAACTCTAGATTGTGTAAATCTATACGGTTATAGAACACTGTCTATTTTGAAATTATATCTGTCTATCTATGAACAATATAATTCAAAAGCGCCTTAAGCTAGAAAAATGAAATATGGATTCCTTATTTATATGAAATTTTTAGATTTATGTCAAATTTTGAACGAAATATTTTAATAGGAAATTTGTCTGACAATATCACAAGCTATCCGAAAGCGAGCAGACATGATGACTGAAAAACGTGCAAGACTAAAATTTAAAACTGATACAAGGATTTAATGACTAAAATTTAGATTAGAATCAGATTTTAAGCCAAATCTGCCAAAAGATTGACCATCTGTCAATCTATAATTTCGAATACATATAAACTTTATAATTCAGAGACGTGGTGACTTAAACAAATAAAAGGTTAAGTCTTGAAATTTGTATAAAATTTTGATACAAATCCTTCAAATAATTTATCGAAATATATAAGAAAACTTATTTTTAATTATGATTTTTTAAAATAATAATAGAGTAAATAAAGATGTATAAAGATCTTTTTTATATATTATTTCACATATAAACCGGAAATAATTTTGTTTATATTGGCGTGCAGGAGCAAAAATTAACTAAAAAAACATGTTTCGAAAATTTCAAAATATTAAATTGCGTATTTATTTAATGCATATTGAATAATTTTTATAATCAAATAGTATTACCATGTTTGAAATTTCTTTTCCTCTTGAATATAACGATTTCGAAATAAATCTATACATTGATATCGATCTAATTCGAAATACCCTCTAGATACAGGTTTTACTACATTCATCTATTAATTAGAGTGCCATATTTTGACGCTACAAGAAGATTAATGAGTATATCCTCAATTAATATCAGTCATATCAATTTAATTATAAAATCTATTGCAGAGTTAGAAAGAAGAAAAAGTTGGGGAAACTGGGGCAATTGATGATAATACTAATTGACTATTTTTGACAAATTCAGTTTTTTAAAGGGAATTTAATTTTCCTGTGTAATTAGAATGATCTTTTTTATATTGGGCATATAACTCTAATTGGACAAATAGTTTTAACTGGACTTTTTTTTGTATTGGACATTATATTCTAATTGGATACATTTTTATTTTCCTATAATCAATATTATTTTGCTATTTTAAAGAAGATAACACACCTAGATAACACAAGATAACTGGGAAAGATGATAAAAGTTGAATGTAGAAGGATGGTGCCCCTCCTCACTTTGCAAGTGAAATGAAGATGTTTCATTTAGATATCTTCACTGAAGAAAAGGTGATATGTCAAGACTAAGATTAAATGATTCTCAGGATCTCCAAATCTGATCTCAAAAGACTTTTAGGTGTGAGATTTCTTCAAGTTTCATGTATACTGGCTCCTCAGCAACTTTTATTCAACAGAAATCTGCCATTCGACGAACCATCGGCGACATCGATGTCGACGTGCTTCATTCAGTAGTAAAAAAAAATTAATAATACGCCTCATTTGTTCAATACCTTGCGGTGATGGTGATGGGTAGCACCTTTTGCTTTAAAATAAATCCTCTTAGTCGTGTTATTATTGTGATCTAATTGTGATCTAATTTGTGATCTAATTCCTTATTTATATCGGTAGCGCTGAAGTTTCGAAAGGAAGTTCTGGCTAAGAAATCATCCCCGGCATTTGATCAATGTCCAAACTAATGAGTGCGATTTGAAAATATCATCTGTGCTGTTTCGAAACGGGACATTAACATATAATCTAAAATAACATAATGTATTGTAAATATAGCATGAACATTCCTAATCATCTTTTTTTCATCAGTCCTAATTCTGTTATATCAAAAACAAACGTTTTAAATTAAAAAGTGCCCTAAATTCAAGTCACAGAAAAAATTTCAAATCATCAAATAAACTTCCACTGTATATCGTAATTTTCAATTTATTTTTATTGAAAAGAACTGTTGTATCCTCTTTATTCACAAAGCAATATGTTTTGAGGTCGATTTCTAAATATTTCTTATATTGATTCAAAAGTGGACATCAATATACAATCTAAAATTACCTTATCTATATCTAACACGAATATCCGTTATTATTTTCTTCAGTACTAATTCTATTATATCAAAAACAAATTTTTATTTAAAAATAACATGGATTGCAGTTTACAGAAACAATAATTCTTATCGTCTCATAAAATGTATCACTGAATATACGTTCCTAATTATTTCAATTGAATAGAATAATTATATTGTAAAATAAACATGTTTATATAACATAAGCATTCAATACTATTGTTTTTCCTTGATTTATAATTCTATTATTCTAAACATGTAATATTTAAATTAAGAATCACACCACATATAATTTATTGAAACATTATCATTCTAATCATTGTATTTAATATATCGTTGGATCTGTTGAGTTTCTAATCCGTTATAATTGAACAGAGCAGTTTTATCCCTTTTATTCTCTGAGCAATATGTTTATTTGAGTAAATCTATAGTCGATGTTAATGACAGAAACTCAATATTTTCATTTCCTTCCAAGAATCTCTTGCCAATTCATTGCACTTGAGAACTTATGCATTCTATTAGAACGACGTATTTTAAATTCAAATCCGATAAAAATGTATCGAAAACTTATAAACCTAATGTAGAAGTAGTTCTGGATATCACTAAAGCCTTATATTGTGAATAAACATGTGATGAATGATTTTTAATTTTAAGATAATGAAACTGTCAGTTTCTTTGGCGAATTAATTGACAGTTTCATTATAAAAATCGCAATTTATTCAATATATATAGCAGGCCGTAAGTTTGATGATTGAACAAAGCAAAACAATTTACTTTTAATATAATGAATATTAATTTGAAAATGCGTTGAAATATATGTGCTGTTTTTTATGGAAAAATATACTTGACTATTTAATGCAAGTAATTATGGCGTGCATTTCAGCTGATAAAGGAATTTATATTCATGTTAAACTGGAAACGAAAATGACATTTATGATAATTTATTAAATAAATCGGTATTAATGATTCTACATATATAAAATTCCAAAAAAAAAGCAATTAATAAAGGGAGCTTCAAAATTAACGAAAGATTTGAATTTGCCACCATTCGTGCAGTAAACATTTTGGTAACCCTATTGAAAAATCATTTGACAATTAATGGTTTAGGGTTAGGAAAAAGGGAGCGTTACACGATAGAACAACGTGTTAACGCAAGATTTGAATTAAATAAAAAGCATATTTTTCTTTAAATTATTATATTTTTTATTGAATCGTAAAGCAAACAGGATAGGTCTATGTATGGAATAACACATAAGGCAAATTACCTCCAGGGCTTTGTTGGCACATATGCACTCTTTTGCCGAAATTTTCCATGACCATTTTGCATAAATGTGACTGAGTTTCGTTGATGCAGCGATGAACTTCCTCATTCAATGCACATGTGCTTGTGGGCTTGTTAGCATAGACCTTTGACTTCAAATAACCCCATAAAAAGAAATCAAAACGGTATTAAATTACACGATCAAGGAGGCCAATTCTCATATTTTTGAAATGCGGCAGCCAGTGTTTCATTATTTTTAAAATACTGTTCAACAATGAAAACACTTTGTTTTATCGTGTAACGCTCCATATTTACTAACCCTAAACTATATCAGCAACGGTTTTTTTAAATAGGGTGCCAATACTTTAAAGCACGAATGATTCAAATTCAAATCTTGCCTTAATTTTGGGTCACCCTTTAGTACCGTAACATCATTATTTCATTTTTTCGTTGACTCTTAGAAATCTCCAACTATTTAATACAACTAATTGTCGTATATTATTCAAATTATGAACGAAATTGGTATTTATGATTTGTGAATAAAATTGGTATCGATATTAAGTTGTGAACCACATTAGTATCGATGTTAAAGAAAGGTATAGAAACATAAATATTGACATGAAAATATGAAGAACATTTGTTTTGTACTCAATACATACCCAATGATTTTTAGAAAAGAAACTAATATTTCTGTAAAATTGTTGTTACAAATTTTCATTAATTTTTCAATTTTATGTTGAAAAATTTGAAGGGCAAAAACGTAATATGAATCAAAATAAAACGCTTTAGGATCAATCAAATCAAAATCAATGATATGAGTGGCATCAATGATTGCTTTTCAATTTGATGAATATGTATTAGCATTTAGAATGGGTATACGTTTTTGTAGGTGTTTCCCATCACTGTTGAAGGATAATAGTTGGATTTATCTTTTATGTTTTCTATTTATAAATTAGTTTCTAAAATTTGAATAAAATGAACATCCATTCTATGTTTTAAATAGCAATTAAAGAAATAATAAGAATAAACGAATATTTGATTTGCAGTTGCTAGGTCTTTCCGAAGAAATTTCCCTGTATCTATATATTATACGGAAGAGACCGATACTAATTTGTCCTAGAATCATTATTTTACAATGAAAGGTAATTTGTAGATTGAAGAGACTCTTTATAACTTCATTATATGGTAAATGAAAATAATAAACGTGTTTCAGGAGCAGTTATTTCATTACTTAATTAATTGCACATTTCACATGATAAAACAAACAAGAACAAGAAAATGCATGACACTCAGAATACAATCCAATAAAGACCCTCCCAAAAAGAATCATGGTAAATATATCTTGATGTTAATAAAGTAACGCCATCTATTGTATCAAAAGAGAAGGTAGTAGGGTTATGTAACCGTTATAAACTTCAAAAATATAATATGTGATTATTTTGAATCCATTGATTGAGTTTAATCGATATTCTAAATTTTTATAATATAATTGGAAACTTAACTTTTCAATTTTTATTTTTAAATTAAAGAAAAATATACTTGCTTTTTTAGATGGAACTGGTGTATATGTTTTCTTTAAGTATCAAAAAATGTTAGATAGATCAAGTATTTTAATGAAAATCCTACGTTCTTCAGCACATATTAAAAGAACAAGAAGAACTGGAATAAGCTTTAACATCAAAACTTGACTTATATGATTGAATATTTCAAACATATAAGCTTCATATTTATGATTCATAGCTAAAGCTCACATAACAACGTTTTAAAAATAGTTTTCTTAAAGTGGATGTACCAAAAAAATCCATGATTCATGTTGCCTTTAACTAGGAAAACGTCCGTGAAAAAAAGGATTCTTTCAGATATACTCCATTTTTATCCAGTTTAAACCGATTTATAACGCAGAAAATGAAGTTTTCATTTCCGCAACATCACTCCACCTCGACTGGACTTCCTTTATTTTTTTTACCCGCTGGGGTTTTTTACTCATTTTTACCCACCCTTTTTCGTTGATTGTCTAGGCTACTTTTGTGTTTTTCTTTATACCTCAACCACATTTAATTTTTCTTTTTTACTGTTGTTTTTTCTCTCTTCACAAAACGCTTCTATCTCATTTTGCAGATTTTTCTCCCGATTCTCTCTCTTTAGTCCTTGATCGATGTCATTTATTGTAGACTTGAAAGGTTTATTTCAAAGTTTGAATGCTGCTGAGAATGAAGGAATTTAAAGGTTCGTGTGTGTTGAGAAATAAAACAGAAGAAAAAAAACAGACGAAGAAAGAGAGACTGAAATTTTGAATCGAACGAATCAAGTTTTCCTTTTATTTCTTTCTTTCTTTCTTTTATTGTCTCGTATGGAAAAGAGTGTGGAGGAAGCTATTTTTACAGATAAGGGATTTGAACTGTAGTGGCATTTTTCTCAGATTCAGATTAGGCATGTCAATAGACGTCCTCTGGACTTATCAATTTGGCGGAAATTTTCGGAGCAACTGAGGCTTGTTTTTTTTTGGAAGAACTTTTCAAAAAACAGTGATTATTTTTCTTTTTTTCGGAGTGGGGTGATGGAGGATTCTGGTGGAGACGGATTTTACTAGTTTAGACATTGAGATCTCGGTGACGGTAAAAACAAAATCATTAGAATTCTAAAGTTGAGAGAAAAATATTTGGTTATTTTTTTATTCGAAATCGGAATTGCATTTTGTTGGACTCAGAGACAGAGAATAAGGATAATGCATAATTATGTTTTAAGCAGATGCAATGTATTCCGGATGGAGTTCAGTGATATGTCTGGAATAATGGTATTTTCCTTAGGTTCAGATTTGACATGTCAGCACATATCCTCTAGAAATATTACTTTTGTGGAAATTGCGAAACAATCGAGTTTTGTATTTTGTCTGAATCTTTTCGAAAATGGTGACTGTTTTCATATTGTGACTTCCCAAATTTTGATTTGTACATCTCAGTGATGGCACAAACAAAATCACTAGAATTCTAAACTGGAAAGAAGAAAAAATATATTTATTTCAGTTCTCCATAGAGATTGCTTTTGATTATGTTTGGGTGGATCATATATGCTAAGATTATATAAGGATCATGCATGTGATAATATAGGAGTATCATATATGTCATGGTTATATAAAGATCATATATATGATGATCATATAAGAATTATGTATGTGATGATTATATAAGGATCATGTATGTAATGATTATATAAGTATCATACATGTGATGTTTATAATATTTTTTACGCTAATGCGATGATAATATCGATGAGCCTGATTTAATCATAAATTAATGTTTTATTCCATTTAGATAATAATAAATTTAAATTATCTGGACTACAGAAATTGGGCTGTACATCAGAAACGCGTCTAAGAATTTATGCGTTACAAACGAACAAAAATATTTAATTTTAATTTTTAAAATCAAAATTAGAGGACTTATATTATTGAAGAAATAAAAACTAAATGTATTAAACACTAAATTTCTTCTTCAAGAAAAAACTGCGTCCATATTTAATTCGTTAATGTTTACCATCAGTAAGAGAAATTTGCAAGGTATCGAAATTCAAGCGAATATTTCTCTATATAAATAGATTAGCAGAGAGCTGCCATATTTCATGGCACTTTTTAAACTGAGGCGCTAAATTATGAATTACTTGAGATCCACATAGTTGTAGTAGATATTCTTTTGATTTTGAGAGGTTAGATACCATATTTGTATATTTAAGGCAATATAAGTCCCACAGACACCTCGAATTTGAATATATCTGCAAATAGAAAGGTTTAAAATTCTTGTCTTGAGAAATAAAATAAACAGATTATTTTTAAATCAAAACAAATCAAGATTTCTTATTTTATCTGTTTTTTACTGTCTAGTATGAAAGTCTAGTATGTTATTGATAAGGGATTTTGTCTGTTGTGGCATCTTTGCCAAATTTATATTAAACTTATCAATAAAAATCCTTTGAATTTATCGATTTCTTGAAACTTTCCTTAAGAACTAAACATTATTCTTCTGAAGAACAAAGCATGAAGCATTTATTGTTTCTTTATTTGAATTTTATGACATAGGTGATGTATAACATAATATTGTAATAATAAGGATGAATGTGCATGAGTGTGGTGTTGACCCTCAACAAACCAGACCGTTTGCCCTACAGTTACCAAATTTGGTATATGTATGTATACCTTGGATTGTAAGATTGTGCTTCTCGGAAAGATTCATATAGAGCGATAAAGAGATATTTTTGAAATTTTTAATTAATTAAAAATTGAATTGAATTTTGGCGTTTTTTTGCCATAACTTCGGAAAATATTATTAAGCAAATAAAAAATTTCACACCGATTCAAAATTTTAAAAGTTTTATTTTAAATTCCATTTTAATAATTATGTATTTTTTTTATGAATTTTGGAAATTTTATTTATTTATTTATAATTATTATTTGGCTTAACTTCCAACAGTAGAGTAGAGCGCTGCTCTGAAATTCAAATCAATTTTATTGTTTCAAAAATTTAATCCTTTGATTTTCGTCCATTTTTGAAATTCAAAGAATAAATATTTTGTTTAATGTCCGTATAATTTACGAGACTGATAAATAATTTATTATTCAGCAAAATTTACAAGATAAGTTAACCGCACCTTTACGTATTAATAACGTTATGATGTTTTGGGACTAGTCTCCATTAGGCAAGTTCATGTACATAATGAAGTGAAAATATATAAGACTATTAAAGCAACATGGCCTGAATACCTGGCCATTCCACAGTCCCACTGATATGAATTTATATCTAAACAATTCAACTGAAATTAAGGATAACCAATATCCTCGACGAACTAGATGGTTGCCAAAGGCGACTAGTTCTCAAATAAAGACCTTTCGTTTGCTCTCTCTCTCACCCCGCCGTAATAGATTTTTTTTTTTTTTTTTTTTTTTGAGTGTTAGTGAAAGAGAATTCAGATAATCTCTCTACTTATAAAGAAATAAAATATTCTTGTTGAATGATTTTTAAAAATGAATAAAATTCTCTATTGAAATGCTCTTTTTGGATATTGATAGGATACATCTAACTGCTGACAGGACATATGTATAATCAAATACCAAAGTTACCATAAATCAGTGAATGAATAGTGTAAAAAAGGACATAAACACTTCATGAATGAACAATTTACTCATCTTACATAAAAAAGTGAATAAGGTGATGTACAGGTAGGGTTTATGCCATGTTTTATGACATTTTCTAGTGCAATGCTTTAAAGAAGGACTTATTGTAGATCACAGAGGACACGTTATCTGGATTTCAATCCCGGGTAGCATAACTCAAGGGTTAGACATCGCACCAATTCTGTGAACAAATTATCCATAGAGTAATTTTCTACGACACATGACGTTTATCGGGACTAATTAGATTTTCACATTCACTGCCAGACTGTCAATTATTTGAATAAATTAGATTTTAATTGAATAGTCCAAAATAATAGAAGTTCGACACTCTTTGTATAATTCAACATTCCAATTAATTTTCAACTAATAAAAAATCGTCTGGTAATTTTGTGTCTGATTAGATAAAAAGTTTTTTTCAGTCATGCAACTCCAAATTATTCTTTCCTCTGCATTTTCAGCGATGAAAATGCTTCATTAGATTAAAGAAAAAGTTAATCTATTTGTTTTGTCTCAAAATTTCAATAATTCATTATTTAACCGCTATTGATTTAGTTTTTAGATTGGTTTTATTTTAACGAATATTACGACAATGGTGTTTTTTACTAAACTTTTGAAGCCAATCATTGTTATTTCTGATGATTCTGTACTGATAATTATTTTACTACTAAAAAATAATAACAAGCAATTCTAGTAATTGCGATTTGGTAATTTGATTCTGAAACTTCCTTAAACATATATAATTCAAAAAGGGAAATTATTCTTTTTTTTTTAAATATTATGTTATTTACAAAGCAACCAATCAAAAATGAAAGCAATTTTTATGAATATTGCTTTAATTAAATTAAAGGTAAATATTTCCTGAATCAAAACTATAATAAGAAAAAATACACATGTATTTAAAGCGCGCTAATGCTACAACATCTAAAACACAAATTAAATCATCCATATTAGAAATAAACATGTATTAAGTTTAAAATAAAAAAAGAATTAAACGTAATTAAAAGGAAAGAAAAGAAAGATCTAGTCTAAAGACTTTATCAAGTCATCAGGCTGGGATTCAAGCCAGGGATTTTTTTTTCTGCGAGGGGTCTGACTTTCGTCCAAATATTGAATCCTCGTGACCCAAAATTCCCAAGGAATTGAGGTTTTTGACAATAAATTGCACAATAATAAGGAAATGTTATTTATTCTAATTTGGGTTTTGTTTTTTACATTATCTCGTACAGTAAAATATTGAAAAAAATATTTAAAATCATATTATAAATTATTTTCTTGTATTTGATTTTTCATTTTTATAAAATCTAGTGGCATATATTTTTTAAACTCAGAGTTTATTTATGGAATTTCCACTAAAGCTTATTTTTGTTCAGCGTTTGTCATGCGAAATACATTACATGATTTGTGCTAACAAGGTTTATTTATGATTAAATGCATCGTGCTTAAAATAAATAAACTAGATTTAGAAGCAGCAATGTTTACTGTGTTGTCCAGATATAGGTCGAAAGGGAGAGTTAAATGTTGAAGAAATCAAAAATAATTGTATCCATTCCAAATCCATTATTTTTCTCATTTTGAATTGAATATCTTATATAAAGCACATGAATGCCAAATGTAAACGACAAATCTATGCGAAAGCAACATTGTTGAAGATAATTCAAAGACCATTCTAATGACCTATGAAATTGCTAACATAATCCAAGATACCTTTATTTGTTGCTTGTTCTATTTTACCATTAAGTTTCCTTTAAAAAAACCCTGAAACAAAATAAAAATTATTTCCTTCGAGAATTAGCCATCCACTCTCCGATATCCGATTAAAATGCAAGGAAATCCTTCATCGATTCAAAACTTTCCGACTGACCATTCAAAACCCTAAGCGAAATCCGATGCAGATTGAGCTTGCTCGCAAACAGCAAACGCAACAGAAAATGAACTACGATCCAGATCCCGTGCCCAAGTGAATACACTTCAAATATCGACATTCCTCGATCGAAGAAAGTCGAAATTAAAAACCTTCGAAATTCATGACAGCTCGAACAATAAATACACCCGTAACTTCGAACGCTACACCCCAAATCAAGACGCCAAGCAAGAAACTGACGGACTCTGAAAGATTCGATACTCGGCCGCATCTCGGTTGGCCATAGATCTTCCATTATACCCGCGTCACTTTCGTATGGAATGTATCGATATTCTGTATCGATTCCGAAAACCTTTTTTCACTATTATCGTTTAAATGCGTAGGCTTTTGCATTTTTTTTCGTCTGCCATACTGAAAATCCTGTTAGAAATGAAGAGCTGTGAATCGTGAAATTTTTAGTTCGATACAGAAGGAAATTTTTTGATGGTTATTTATTCGAACTTTTTACTTCTCTTTTTGCCATTTATTTCTTTGGAATCGTAATCGATTCGATGGCTAGGCGGAATGATTGGGTTCGATCTCAGCTGTTCCACTGCAGTACATTTTCCACGGACCGTTTGGCGGTTTTATTTCCCCCTCTTTATTCCACAGATATTGGCGACTTTTCATACTTTAAAAAGCTCTTGAATATTTCAGAGCCCCCGTCTGAGAAATATAGATAAGGACTCTCTTTGAATACCTAAATCCCGAGTCAGAATGCCACCAAATCCCTTTTTGCTAACGAATCTTTCTCTTCTAGTCTCCTCACGATTGGATTATCGTGACATTGGCTGTGACGCTGTAAACGTCAGAATGAATCACGATTCATAAGACGTTGCATCTGAATAAATTCTGCTGGAGTTTCACGTAAAGAATTGTTGCTGAAGAGATCTTTCTTTATTTTTTCCCACAATTCAACGTTCCTTTGTTTTTGCATTATATTTTTACTTTGAAATTTTCAGAAATATTTTATGGCTAACTGGAAATATCTTTTTACGAATTTTGATCAAATTCCAACTAATCTTTGTGGGAATCTCTAGAGTTTATTGATCTCCGTCGTCATGGAACAATGAAGATAATATAATTGTTGTTTAAAATGTCAGTAAGAGAGTTGGAATAAAATCGTATTACATTTTGTAGATTAGTTTTGATTCCAATCAATATGACAATATACAAATATAATATTTGTAGTTCTCAATATTCCAAACAATTTTCTGGTAGTGATAATAGCCTGATTTTAAAAATGATAGTGTAATTTCATATAAAACTTTGCTGGAATACATACGACTTTCTATTTTAATCCCTATGGCATAAAGTAAGGAAAATATTCGTAAATATTTTGAATAATTGGGTCTATAATTTTAAGAATAATCAAAAATTTCTACACTGAAAAAAACAGAAACAGTGGATAACAGAACTTAAGCAGAAACTTCTAGAATTTTACTACAGTTTCTAGGAATTTTCAATTTTGTCCTCTATTACATAAAGTATGAATAATAAGTGTGACGTAAGAAATCAAGCTTTTAGCAAAAATATTTAATTTTAAATGAAATTTAATTGTAATTTCTGAAATTTTTTTTCTTCATTGTATATATAATCAGTCAAAATACTTGCTTTCATTTTTTCATTACTTCTCAGATGCATCCTACAAGTACTGCATGAGCATATGGCAACATTTTATAAAACGCTACTATCTATTAGCTCAATATTTTAGTAAAAACAAGTAAAGTTATAAGTCTTACATACTTAAGAAGGCATCACTTTTTAAATTATTTAATAATTTATATAGGAACTTTTAATATATCCTTAGAATTATTCTTTATAAATATATTTCCTTAAAGATTAAAGTAGTAATTTTGTTGGTTCTTTTTCTATTGCATTAAATAGCGAATTTAATTTTTGTTTTGTTTTTTCGAGAAAATTCTAAAAATAATTCGATATTAACATATTGCAATATAATATTTGTGGTTCTATATATTGCAGACAATTTTTAACTAATTTTATTGATTTTTTTTTAAATTTCTACTTTGCTCGCTATAGAAATCTGGTAGTTATAGCAGACTCATTTTAAAAATGATAGTGTAATTTCATATAAAAAATTTTGCTATAATACATACGACTTTTCATTCTTAATGTCTGTAACATAAGATAAGGATTTTATTCGGAAATCTTTTGACTAATTGGAACTAAAATTTTACGAGCCATGTTTAAAACTTCAGCAGAAGTTTCTAGAACTTATAAGATAAAATTTTATTAGAGTTCCAAGGATTTTTCAGTTTTAACCGCTGTGACACAAGTTATGAATAATATTTGTAACATAAAAAAAATCTGACTTTTAGCAAAGATATTTAATTTTAAATATAATTTAGCTGTATTTTCTGAAATTTTCTTCTTCATTGTGTGTATAATCAGTCAAAATACTTGCTTTCGTATTTTTCATTATCTCTTACACACTTTCATAAAAGTGCTTCATGGGCATATGTTAATTATTTAAAAAAAATAACTGTTTATTAAATTGACATTTTAGTAAAAACAAGTGAAATTTTAAAAGCTTCAGACTTAAGAAGTCATCATTTTCTATTTAGTAATTTAAATTAATTTTTAAATATGTGGAAGTCTTTAATGTAATCTTCAGAATTATGCTTTATAAAGATATTTCTCTAAAGATTTATAAAGTATTTTTGTCGATTCTTTTTATATTGCATTTGGGAGCAAATTTAATAATGATTTTTTTTCTCGCGAAAGTCGTAAAAATCATTTAAAATTAATACTAAATTACTTTTATATTTAGCCGTAATTTAATTTACTTAGTTGTCATGAGAAAAAATCTCTCAATTAAAAATAAATGTTTTTAAACCTGATTTTGCTTCTGATATGTATGTTAGAAAAGTTTTTATTGAATATTCTAATCAGTTTTAAAAATATAATATTTAATTTTAATGATAAAAATAACAATGCATTCTTGTGTAAAAAAAATTAATTTTCTTTGGTATTTAGATCAAAAATAAAATATAAAATATATTGTTTTTATTAATAATACATCTAAATATTTAATCTGTCATTAACAGTGCAAAAAATTTGTGCTTAATGCGCATAAGACTAATATGTATGCTCATACTTCCCAACTTGATACAACACTCGTATATTGCAAATTTTAAAATTGCGTTTTTACCTATCTATTTAATCTTTCTTTAGGAAGCCTTCGAACAAATACGCCAACGCATGTTCCGCAACCTAATTCAGGGGGTGGGGTAGTGGGATGGAAGATTAAAAAAAAATATCCTGTTCGATTGCATACAATATCTCACGTCCTTTCCACGCTGGAGGGTTTTGTAAACTTGTGCCGTAACAAATTTGATCACGTGAATCCAATTTTCACTCAGCAGGTTCTTCCCCACCCACGTCACGGACATCCCATGACATCACCCCAAACCGTTTTTTATCCACCCTCGTTCCGCAATTCACTTCAATACCCACGCTGATCCCTAATAACGCGCACGTTTTCCTACAAAGGCAGGGGTGCTAATCAGTTGACAATCCTCTGGCCCATTCCGACGGATACAAAGCAATACAGCCGACCCCGGCGAGTGTATACATTTGTATGCATACAAAGACATACATCAAGAAATGTAGGGGGGAGGGGTTGGCTATATCCGTGAACTTCTTACAATGTATATTCTCTTTGAGAGGGAGTGTAAAAAGTCATTGAATTCATGAGTCATGACCAAGGCTTCCCCCTTTCCTGTTCTTTTTTTGCATATGTGGGGTGTAAGGCTTCATGCATCCATCAATTGTCAATCCATGGGGTGGAAATGAATTCATCTCGTGATATTACGCACTGGTGCCTTCGGGAGTGTGGGAGGGGCTTCCTCCCCTCCTTCAGGGGTAAATGATTTGAGTGATAAACGTGAGGCATGTTGAGGGATTCCGCAGTGTTGAGTTTCTTATAACTCTGTTCAAAGTTCGCCGAGCGTCATAAGTAAAAGATAAAGATGAAAAATGTGGTGAGAGGATGTTTAGGGTAAGGGGGTAATGAGGCGGGTTTATGAAAGATTTCGCTGGGGGGCGGGGTATGTTTCTAGCAACTAATATCTGTAATCTTGCAGCTATACGAAATCTTCTGAGCCTACATCTTTACTGAAATTCAATTTTGGATGTTTAAGCTATTTTGCATGGTTTTATTTAAAACAGTTTGTGTTAATGTAGGTATGTAAAAAATATAATGCACCATTATATTTATTTTTATTGAATATTACAATATAAATATTTTATGAAATGAGTGTAAATATTCTGTTCTCGATATTCTTCTATATTTCTAAAATCTGGTCTATAATAAGGTTTGGTTGATTTTATCAAAAATTTGAAACACGTGTGCAGTTGTGTTAATAACTCTGATTTTGGTCATGTAACGTGTAGGAATTTTTAGTTAACACATCAACATGCATGCGAAAAAAAAGTCAAATGATTTTCAGTATTTTCAACACATGTGCAATGTAGTGATCAAATCGAATACCCTATTTCATCACTTCAGATTTTAAGTGCCCCCGTTCATTTGGCCAGGAGAGGACAGACGTACTAACCTCCACCCCTATCCCGTCCCCCCCCCCACACACAAAAAAAAAAGGTTTTGCCTTTAATTTCGTATAGTTCTGCAGTTTTCGTGCAACAACCCCTTACCGAATTTCATTTGTCAATATTGTCTTATTTTTGAGCTATCGTGTCGATCGACGAACAGAAATAATTCAAAACTTGGTTTCTTCCGATTCAGGGTCATCAGGAACCTGAAAATATATCAAAATATCGAAATTTTTATGAATGGTTTTTCGAATACGTTTTTTTCCCCCTTAATTGTTGCTTAAGAAAAAGTCAAAATGATCTTTCTGTATTGCAATAACAACTAAAGCGTTTTTACTTTATGTAGCTTGTCTTAAATATTTGGATGTAAAATGGGAAATGAGCATGTTAAGTTTTAATTGGTGTATAAGTTTAAAATATCATTATGGCCATTTAAAAATGGGAATATTAGAGAAAATATTAATTATTTTTTAATCAACTATTCAAATGTATGTTTATATATATATATATATATATTAAATAAGATGAAAAATTCTTATTCTGCGAATTTATAATGTGTTTAAGAATCAAAGGGTGAAAGCGTTACATTGAATTATTTATAGTTTTCTTACAAATTAACCGTTGTGTGCATAATTCCTTAAAAAAATAAAATTTATTTATAAACATTACACCAAAATATAAGCATTATATATACTAATAATGTTTATACTTAGATCTGTTTCATCATTTGCTAACCCAAATATATCTGAGAAAGGCTTTAGAGTATTACAAAAAATATTTTAGAAAGAACAAGTTCATCTTCAACAACAACAAAAATGCCCAGTTTGATCTCATATAATTATCGTCATTTGGTTAAGTCACAAAATATTATTTTCATTCCATAATATTTTTTAATAAATTATGAAATTATCAAAAACTAAAAAAAGTAGAAACTGATAAAAATGGGAATTTTTAAATAGACTCTAATTAATCATAAAATATTCCGTCAATGTACTAAAATGTCTAAATTTTTAAGTAAAAATACTGAAAATCATTTTATTAACAATTAAACCACAATAAAAAAACATAAGCAAGAAAATTTCTAAACAATCATTATAAACTGACATATTGCCACGTTAAAATAATTAAAACTTCTCCACGTATTTCCTTTCTTTATTTTAAAATTGTAAAATTTGATATATGGTATTAGATAAACAGAAAACTAATTAAAATCTTCTACAAGAAATTCTTATGCAATCATCATAGGCTGAAATATTGCCATATTAAAATAAATAAAATTTTTCCACATACTTTTCATTATTTTAATATTGCAAAATTAGATACTGTATTAGTTAAACAGGATACTAATCAAAAACTTCCACAAGAAATGTTTATGCAGTCATCATAGGCTGAAATATTGCCAAACAAATTAAAACAAATAAAATTTCTCCACATGCATCCTATTTTTATAATATTGCAAAATTAGATATACGGGATTAGATAAACAGGAAACTAACTTTTAGATTAGATATACGGAATTAGATAAACAAGAAACTAATTGTTAGATTAGACATACTAAACTAATAGATATACGGAATACGATAGAACAGAATAAATAGAAATAATAAGAGAACGGAATATATATATAATTTGATATATGAAACTATTAGGATTAAGGAAACGTATTTTTCCGATTTTTTTTATTTCATCAGTTTTGTTTCAGTTATTATAAATTTATTGTTTTCATTCTGTAAAATTTTCCACTTTAGAAAGTTCCAGAAGTTTCTGCTTCGCAAATAAGTTTAAGCTCCGGGCTTACTACATTTGGATATAATATTTCCTTAGTACATATTAGAATATAAATATAATATTTGTGTTTGAAATAATTTTGCTCTCTCTTTATTACATATTTTGGAGGAAAAAAAATTATAGAAAAAGACTTCTTTCTTGAGAGTTTGAATAAATATGATTTGAATTCCGAAAAGGTTTCTATAATCTTCTCATGCTTTTACGATTTTGTTTTTACATCTTTATTTTTGTTTTGTTTTTAAAAAAACATTTTGGGGTGTTTTCAAAGGCATAAGGAGTTCAAATGAACTTTTCACTCTTATTATTTTCGATTCCGTTTATGTAAGCTCATGCTTAATGTCATAATTTACTTAAGAAATATTTTCATATTAATATCCCGAGATATCATTGAGCATTTATCAATCGGAATTCAGATTCGATTACCTCAATCCAAGAATTTTTATCACGCTCTATTTAAGACCGCGATTTATGAGATACATTTGAAAAGCTTTACACCGACTTAAAGACAACGAAGCAAGATGGAGCTCAAAAAGTTCAAACCTTTCACGAAAAAATATTACCTTACACTAAAATAAAAAGAAGTTAATGCCATCATATTGAGTGTGTGCAAAGCCCTTTTCAACTTCAATCCAACTTTTAAGGACCTTGTAGTACTTTTTGCCGTTGCTTGTAATCCTTCCCCATCAACTTGAAAAATAGAAAGAAAAAAAAACCTTTGCTATAGAACGCTCATAAGTACTAGAGGTCTCTAGTACGTATGGATCAAAATAATGGAGTTATAACGATAAGTCTTGAATACACGGGGGAGGTGGAGTGGGGGGGAGGTCATCAAAAGAAGTTTTTTGAAAGCATTAAAGCTGCATTACATTTATATTGCTTTCCGAAATGAAGAGATTTCTTTAAAAAACTGTCACAGCCGTTCCATTAAAGTTTACTTTTTTTCCTTTTCTCACATTTTTTTAAAAAATCTCTGATGGAATTATATTTTTGTGATTAATATATAATCTCGTTTAAAATTCTAAATGCGAAGATTAAGGAAATTATTAGTTTAGATGTTTCCGTATTGAACTTGTCGAACATGGAGGCATCAGTTCCGAGCTGCTGTGCCATAAATGATTGAGACATTCTTGTAAATCAGATTCTCGTAAAATTTTCAGGGGAATTTTTAATCTTGTTAGTTTCCGGGATAGGGACGGAATTTGTGTTATTTATACTGCTCGCATGTCAATTAAACGTTATGTTATTTATTCCTTAAAAGATTTGACAATTCTGACTTGTTTTCAAGGAACATTTTAAACAATATCCGGACAATGTTATTTTTGTCATTTTTCAGATTAATTTTTTTTTTGGTTAAGAAGAAAGAATAGTTAATGTATTTGTCTACCTCACCAAAAATTTCTGGTTGAAATTGAATGTTTATAAGCTGAATTTATATTTAATATAAAATCTATATGTGTTCTTATAGGCAATTTATATATCTTACTCTTCTAGACTATCTTCTTAACTCTATCGATACTGAAAGGCTCCAAATATCCACTAAATGAAACTACGGCAAACGCCCGAGTTGCCTGATTATAATTTCGAATTTTTCTTCCTTCGTTTAAGTGCAGTTCATTAAATGCTCGAAGCGGTTGCTTTATTCGTAACCGCCGCTTTCCAGAAATTTTTTAAGGAAGTATATGATTTCTGAAAATTCTCATAAGATATTAGAACATGTATTCGACTGATAGTCATTGTTTAAACGGGGTCCTCTTTTATATACTCCTGGGAAACAAGAGGTGTCATTAAAGTTTTCTGAACAGTAACTCATGTATTCCAGTATTTTGAGGAATCTGAACTCTATTAATCTTAGGAACGAGAAGGTTAAAAATGAATGAAAGAGATTTTTAAAGGTAAATTTAGAAAAAAAAATGTTTTGCTATTTTTCGTAATATATATTTTTAACATAATGTATTAAGATGAGAAATAGCGGTAGAATAAATCCTATTTAATCTATATCAGACATATAATGACACTACATATACTCTATTCGTCTAATATATTTACAATATGAAGGTAATGTAAACATTTGGCGGTTTCAGCATCAAAAATTCTTTATAAAAAACAGATAAATATCTTCTTAGATTGAAAGCTAAAAAAATTTCTGCACTAAATTTTGAATTGAATTAGTCCAATAACATTTCTTATAGATTAAAAATAAAAATAAAAAAATCTGCATCAGCATGCATCCTAGAAAGGCATAAAGTTTTCGCAGTGTGACATGCTTGCAGATAGTCAATGGAAATTATATTGGAAATTCAACAACTTAATTGATTGTAAGATTGTTTACAAAAAGTAAACCACATACTTCCTATACACAAAGCAAGGATTTCCATTGGAATCATTGCTTTCCATTCCATCGGTGGAAGGATGTCCAAAATTGTCGTTGTCCATTCGGCTGCCCGAATGGAATGGAAGATCTGTCTAAGGAGAAATATCGACATCGTTCGTAGAATTATGAAAAGTTAAAATGATCCTCATCATAAATTTGTCTCAATGTTTTTGATTTAGTAAATCATTCTATCTAAACAGAGATCTTACAGTTTTCTTTTCGAATAACGGAGAAATATGGGATTTATAATATACGAATTCTATTCTCCGAATATTTTGAGTTTAATCATTTTACAGGAATGTAAAGTTGATGGAAATAAGTAATAAGTATATATTTTAATACATTATGAACTATTCAATAAATATTTTTTTAATGCTGTCGAATTCTAGTTTAGGACTCGAGGGCCTACTCCACTATGCCAAAGAACCAAGTTTTTGAATCCTAGAATGATTGTTGATTTATTTCCTTTATTTAATTTAAATACAAATTATTATTTATGAAAATTTCATGCATGTAAATTTATTATGTGTAAATATTCTCCCTGGTTGAGTGTTCTAGAATATTCCTCCAGGTATAGAAAATGAATACAACTGAATAAGTTTTCATTGTAGTGCTGTCCGTGTAAAGTACTACGGCAAAATAAATCTGTTTAGAAATGTCATATTGAACTTCATTTCCACGCGACAATATAAAGGAAATTCTTTAATTTGAAAGATTTAATTTTGAAACAGTCATTTTTAAGGCAATACGCAAATTTTATTGCATATTAATTAAGTCATTAATGAAAAACATGTTATAAACTGTATGCGCATTAATTATTTTTAAATTTGAAATTAAATTATGAGAAAGTGATACTTTAGGAAAGCCTCAAATGCTGTCGCCAAGCACCATTTTGTTGCTAGTAGTGGTGACAAATTACTATGAATTGTAGCTAAGATAGCAGCTAAATAGTGGTTACAGATCTTGTCGCTTTAGTTATTTAACGTGGTACCATTAATCATGAAGGTACCATTTTGACTTATCGCCAATTACTGCATTATCGCCAAATATTGACGATTATTATAGAATAAGTAATAACCAAAAGAAGGTGCCAAACACTGGAGCCAGACTTTGGTGGCGTGCTAACAAAACACTACCTAAAAGATTTATTTTGTGCATTTATTACAAATGGTTTCCTCAAACATGGTTATTCCATGGAAGATTAAATATAAAATTCTTTATTTAAAATGAAAATTTTATCAGATAAAGTGCTGGGGAGTCGAATTCCAAAAAAATTCATATCCTTTAGAATATATCATAAACACGCAAACTTTTGATTCATGTCTTTTGCAAAGTAGCTCATAAAATCTTTTTTAACTTGTAAAGTATCTTATGGTTAAATAGTGCGTTGCCTTATAATAAGGTTGTAATCAGCACACAGCATAGTGCTTTCAGCCTATTGATTTTCTGTGTTATCTGCTCTCAGTCCTCAGATATAATTCTTCAGTGTAATTTAGAGATGAGACGTAGAACTGAGAAATAGAAGCATGTAGCCGAGTTTGGGTGCCGAATTTTTCAGTAATTAATCAGTTTGCTAGAAAATTCGTGAATGCTTATCGAAAAGAAAGGGCACTTACAGAAATAGTCATACTTTTCTATGTATAACAGATGAGCTCTTTAGTCCGGCATGTTAGGAACCTTAGTTATGCGGACAAAAAGACTTTGTCAGATTATTAGACATTGGTATAGTATTAAGGAGAATGTCACAAAGAAAGTAAGTCAATACAATGTTTTTTAAAACAAGTTTCAATAAGATATTAAGAGAAGGAGTCTCCTAGATACTTTCTGGCATTATCTTTAATAAACATGTTGTTTAACTCTCTACCCAAACATTAAATTATGAAACTTGGGCAAGACCATAATTGTCATGTGTGTACAGATTTTTATTTTCAGAGTCCCACACAAGAGTTCTTAATATAATAAAGGAAGCCGGTGCTTCAATATT
Organism: Argiope aurantia; assembly: GCA_026543865.1. Classification (NCBI taxonomy): domain Eukaryota; kingdom Metazoa; phylum Arthropoda; class Arachnida; order Araneae; family Araneidae; genus Argiope; species Argiope aurantia. Next base: position 357,627 of record JAPMOR010085920.1, read on the forward strand.
TTTAGTTACGAAAGAGCTTTTGTGTGTGCAATCTTTGAATGTTTTTTCTTTTGTTATTTTGCGATTAATAGCTGGCATATTATTGATTCAAAAGAACTAGAAAAAATGTATTTTAAACTTTTTTTTCCGATAAAAAAAATTTGGCATAAAATTTAATTGTATTCATAAGATAACATACCAAATTTCATTTATTAAAATTAGTGGATGTTTTTCAGTAAGCAATTTTACATGCATCTGAAAGTACAAATTAAAGGATGGTCAGCTCTTTGACAGCTGTATTTCAAAATTGATAAGGATCTAATACTAAAGATGCTAACATTATTAGATACTAAAATTGTGGACTAAATTTCCTTTACCTCCGTTGTCCCATCTTCAAATTTTTGTGTCTACATGCATGTAATATTACATACAGATAGATGATCAATCCTTAGATGGATTTCATTTCAAATTTTATACAGATATGCACTTCAGATGATAAATTTGTGTACTAAATTCTATATAAATTAGTTTTTTTACGTTTGCAGCTAACTTGTATTTGGACTGGACATTCAGGACAGATAGATTTGCTCTGAATAGATTAATTTCAAAATTTGGCAGAAAGCTGCAGATTTCGTGTAGAAACCATAGGTTATCTTTTTATCATTTCTAAGTGTTTTTGAATTACTTATTTCATAGGCAGGCATAGCGTTTTGTACAAATTATTTAATCTTTAAGAGTGAAATTCACAATTTTTATTACAAATTTAACAGTTACCTAATTCGATAATAACGAATTTTTGTATCAATTATTGAAGCACTAGCCGTCTTTTACAACTAGTTGTTTCGCCAGGAGTAGTGGTTGCTAAAAATTTCTACTTAATATTTTACATAACGTAAGCTTAATTGCTTCGTCAGAAAAACATTTTGAAACTTCAGATTTTAAAAGACATATCTCACATACTATTTTAGAATCCTGAAACCCTCCTGTTCATTGTGCTATGCATTTCCCAGATTTTTGCCTATATATTTGTTGATCCAATTATATCATAAGCAAAAGAAGCAGTGTTCAAAAGTTGACATACGTTAAAAAAATTTTCTCCAATGCTTGATTTTGAAATCAAACTTAGTTTGTAAGTATAAGAAAATTTCCAAAAATATTATGAAAAGTATGCGCATACTGAAACCAACACAAGATGGAAAAATAAACTAAATATTTGCATCCTAATCATCAAAAATGGAGAAAAAAAAGCCAGGATAAAATTTTAATAGAAACAATGTAAAAGATTTAAGTTTCACTTCAACAGTGATAATGAAAAGCTATATAGTTTTGTAAAATAGGCTTAAATATTTTTTAAAAAAATTGATTAAAATTATGAAAGACTTATACTACTAAAAATTGGTAGACGGTTTCCAAGAAAACTGATATTGATGATAATATTACTTTTTTTAGTTTTAAAATAAAGCGAAAGTCCGTTTTTGTTATGATATTTTCGGAATGGTGAACAAAATATTAAAATTTTGCTTACATTTTAATTAATTGAAATTTTTTAAAAAATCGCTTCGAGCCTCATTTTTCCGCCTTTATAGAAATTATGTACAGAATTGTGTAGTTCTAAACCAAAATTCTGCACCAATTTGTTCTGTAAATCGCCATACACAGAGAACCATACACCCATTCTTTTATATTATTATGTAAATATGTATAGAATATAAGAGTCAATATCTTGTTAAAAAATTCAAAGATTGAATTAAACCACAATGTAACTTTAGATACAATACTTTCTAATGATAGTTTGAGTTTTATTTTATTTTTATAAATGTAGCAGATATTGGAATCCATTGAGTTTGAGTTTCCTTCCACTTTTTAAAAAAATAACTATTTCATTTAATTTATGTGTATTCCCTCATTAAATTAGTTTAAAATTTATAATACAAAGATATTGCGCGAACCTTCCGTAGTTGGAAATATTGTCCATCATTAAATTTGAGTTAGAATGGAACAAAATTGTTCGAAAAATACATAAATAAGAAATAAAAAGGCCATTTATGATTTTTTTCCCCTACTCGATTCACATTTTGTTTATGATTAAAAACAAGAAAGAAATGCTTTATACACTCTTCATTTGCCACACTTGCTGAGAATTACACAATAAAGTTTTAAAAACGATTCCAAACAACGAGGGACACTTGATAATTTGCCAACCTGGCATTCTTTCAAACAACATCCTGTGTCCATCCTTTTCTACCGTTGTTACAGATATTGAACAGTTTACTTCTATTTACGATCTTTTATTACTGTTTACATATTTACTGCTTTACGTCCTTTTATTGGCAGAGTTTTTTGTGTCCGCTATTTTCCGTTATTGTTCCCCTTCGGACTTGAACCTAAAAGTTTATGATTTCTTACTAACAAAAGAAAAAAAAAGAAACAGAAACATTTTTTTCTCTAAACTATAACGATAAATCTATTCGTTCCACAAACATAAGAATCTTTGGTTTACAGAAGGGGTTCCTCTTTCTGTCTGTCCACCGACTTCGAGCAAAAACTTCCTGCAACAAAGAAACAACTCAACTCAACTCTGGAAAAGGACTGGATGGATTCCTATTCTTTCCCTTAAATACTGTTTCAATGGATCCGCTAGACAACAATTTTTGGGATTGTATATAACCACTTCCGTGGAAGACTGGTTTCAAGTGTCCCAGATGAATTCGACGGCAAACAAAAACGGAATTGCATCTAATACGTGTTTTTTAAGCCCAACCACTTGGGTTCTAATAATGATTTCTTTTGTTGGGGGATAGGATAAAAAAGGAATAATAATTTGAAAATGGGAGTTTTGAGTTCCAACGTCGTTAAGTTGATGAAATAATTTTTGGATTGCAGGATAGTTTTCATTATTTAGAATAAGTGCTTTTGAGTCGAAATAATATTTGAAGGAGTTTTTATTATCTAAAAACGCAGAATCATTTGGATCCTGAGAGTAATTGAAAATGAGTAAGGCTGAGCAGATGATTTTCTAAATGTAAGCAATTTGTATTATTAGGAATTGGCATTATTTTCTTCTTTGAGACGTTATTACAAGAACTGTTCTTAGTAATTTTGGTCTTATAAGCGTCTTTGAGTTTTTCTTGTTCTCTTATTGAAAATTCTTTTTAAAGATCAGTGTTTTGATTTTTCATTTCAAATATTAAACCAGACTTTTAAGTAATACTCATTTCTAATTAATGTAATGTACTATTTAGTAAAAAGTCATATTTTTTAATTTCTTTAAAATGTAAATACTTAAAGCATTTTTTTGTAAAAATAAAAGAAAGAATTCTATAATTAAGAAAAGATTTGATCTTCTTAAGTCAGATATTTTCGTTCACTCCATGCCACGATACTCCAATAGAGTGGTAAGGATTGTTATTGCAACAAAAATTTATATTATTTAAAAGAGAAATATGGATATTTAAACAGCTTTAATTTACCCATAGTCGATTTTCATGATGCCATTAAGAACTAGAAGTCATAAGTGAGGAAGAAGAGTTGAGAATATGTGGAGGAACAAGGGGAGTGTTAACAATCGCAAAGGGCTGTTGAAATGGAATGGGCAAATATTTCTCTTGAATTACCAGCCCAAATGAGTTTAGAAAATGGAACGGCATGGAATACCTTGACTCCATTGACATGGAGTTCACTGATCATAAAGGATATACATATTTCTAAAAATAATATTTTATGAGTTATTATTACTGTTAGGTCATAAAAATCATTTAAGGGTTATTATGATTTTAATTATCTATATTGTGACATTCATTAGTCATTTAAGGGTTATTATGACTTTTAGGTCATAATAACCCTTTTTTTCCCTCTTCTATATTCATTTTTTTTTGTGTGCGTTTAAGCACATTTTTTTTTCTGATTCTGAATTGAAGTGGGAAAGAATTAATAGTCCTTTTTTGATTCCAGAATTCTTAGAAATGCAATCTGTTTTCATAGTCAAATTGTGTTATAAAATGTGATTAAATTTTGTTCATGTAATGAGTTTATGGAAATTTCGGTCAGAAAATATTTATAAATATAATTAAAATAATAAATAAACCAAATATAAATATTACTGTTGTTGTAGTCTTATTAAACTGGACTACATTATCTATATTAAAAGAATTACTATACTTTTCCCATTTGACAATATTAAGTTCATAATCTTTTCAGTAAAGAAAACCTTTATAAATATTGAGAAATGGTAAACAAAATTATGATATAACTTTAGTGGCTGTCGCACCTCACAGGATGAAATGCCACTGATTCTAATTTAGTATTGAATTAATTATTTTTCCTGAAATATTATCAGTTTATCTCAATTGCAGTATTAAAATCTTTATAAAATTGTTAAAACGCTTTTCTTTTTAACAGCATTAAATTAAGTAATAATTAAACAGCATTCTTATTTATAGGAAAATATCTGCAAAAACTAAAAAAAAAAAAACATTAGTAAACAAACTGTGATAGAAGCCTAAATGTTAATATTAAGCCTAGAGGAAAAAAAAATAATTTCAGTAAAAAGATTTCTTCAAAAGATAGGAAAAATAATAAATAATGAAAAAAATTATATAATTGCATAAATAATCGCATCTCTATAAAACAAGCACAATCACAAGCACAATGATTGCAAGGAATATTCTTATATTTTTAGAGCAATTTTATTCGTTTATATACAGATTAAGTTAAATAAAAATAAGCCTAAATTAAAAATTAAAAAAGCAATAATTTTTTATTTGGCCTTAGAGAAATGGGGTTTTATAAAGGAAACAAAAACTTACTCCTGTAGATAAATAGATGTATGAAATCCAATCATTCTGTCCAAGCGAGCCTTTACAACTTAAAAAATTATCCCTTGCAAACGATTCTATTGAAATATTTCCTTTCTAAAATTTGCGCAATTATAACAAGGAAAAATAATATTGAAAGCTTTAAAATTTACTATTTTTTTGTTCTAATTATTTTTTACAAAACTTTCATTGTATGAACAAAAATTCTATTACCCCCATTTTATTTGTTTATCACAAAATAAATTATTCAGATCGGAGAAATATTTGAAAAGATTCTCTATAAAATCTTCTATTTCAATTGAACTCAGTTCACTTTCGTCCGAAGTGACCACACATTTATACTAGTAATAACAATAATGAAGGAATTGCCTCGGACAAAGGTTCTCAAAACCATATGTCGCGAAAAACACCACATTCCGGTAACCACAAAGGAACCGGGCTTTATCTTCTTCGCCTACATTCGGTTCGATAATTTTTCTAAGTAATTCTCATTTCTTTGATTCTTTTTCCCCACCTCTCAATAAATGTCAAAATGAATAAAAATCATTTGATGAAAATATATTCGTGTTTTTCTTCATTTATAACAATAGAAATTTTGCTTTTATTATTTTTTTATTTCTTATCATGAGTTTTATTGTACTTGAGTAGAATGTTTGATGAGTTTGAGGACTCATTCTTTTAAATTATTGCTTTAAAGACATTGAAGAGAATAATTTTTAGCAAAAAAAAAAAATAATTAATTTGAATGAATTGTCTCGGAAAAGTTTTTCAAAACGTTATTTAAGTGTGCTATTTTTAATTCTTTATTTAGGACTTGAATTGATTTTCAGTAATGAATTTTGTCGTGTATTTTTTTCGATTATTGTTTTGACAGAGATTAATTATATTTTTCAAAGCATCCTACTTCTGTTTATTGTTGCACCTATAGTTAATAATTACTTTTTAAGGAAATGACATTTATTTTCAAAACTTTTGAATGAAAACAAATATCGTTTGGAAAAGAAATATTGTGATTAATAAAAATAAGTAAAACATTTGCAGACGATATTCATTAATTTAAAACATTTCTTAATTTATATTTCTATTCATAAAATAATTGCATTCTATATACGAAGGAAATAATATTTTGCTAATGTCATCAAATAGAATATTCCATTCCTCAAAACTGCAACTCAACTCAACTTGAGTTGTTTCTCTTCAGCTATTGCTGCTAAAGAATTTTTTCCTACGTATATTCATCATATTTACAAAAAAATGCAAACTGGGATTGGATAATCATGTAATTACCGCGATAATATTCTCCAAACATTATAACATGAATTTATGTAATATGCAAAATTTAATTGAAGTGTACAAATTGGATAATAGTGTTTTTTCCCCCTTTTTTTTTTACTAGTTAGTAAAATCGCACGAATTCTGCTGTAACTTTTTTACAAAATGTAATTTTGCACACTAAATAAATGACATAAAAATAATTTAGAGCATGACATATAAAACTAATTGCAATCATCTGAAGTATTATTAAATTCGAAAACTTTGCAACAAATAAAAATAATTTAAATTACATTCAAGATATATGCTTAAAAATATTCTGATTTTTTTATTTTTATACATTGAATCAGGAATCTTAAAATAATAGAAATGCAATCCAAATCATAAAGCAGGAGAGTTTAATGAATACATAAATTTTAAAACTCTAGTTGACATATAAGAAATAAATTCGTTGAAAATGATTTTATAAAAAATGTTTCCTTGATTTTTAATCACTTAAGTATGTTTTCCATGTAAGTCTTATATTAAACATGCATTAACGACTTGATACTTGTATGTCTAGTAATATTTTATCCTTTTTACAAAATGAAATCAGTTGTTTTCTTCAATTTTTTTCTAAAGTCTTTTTTAATAAATAGAAAGAAACTAATAACTTTCACAAACAAACAAAATACTGAGCGTTTCAATACTGTTAAATTAAAATTAGTAGAAAAGTAAAGTGTTTTTTTTTTCTATACAGATATGAAAATAAAAAACCGATATTTTGAAAATCTTAGGTTTTTTTAAATCGATGAAACGCCATAATTTATGAGTTTCATTTCTAAAATGGAAGAAAAAAATTGTTCATTATTGTAAGTAGCTCAGTTTCTTTATGTATTTGTTTGGAATAGTTGGTTAAATAGTTAAATGTTGCTCAAAAATGCAACGGTTGCAAATATTACAAAGACTTATTCAATCAGCCTCCATTTTTTACACTAAAAACTATCAGGCACTAACACATTATAAAGTACATTTATTTAAACTTTGACGTGAAAAATGGTATTTGAATTTTTTGGTACTTTGATATTTGAAGTCTTTACATTGTTTACCACTTTTATTCTTTTATTCATGATGTAATCCAACCCAAAATAAAGGCATTCAACTAACTTTATATTCAGGAACATTAACAAAAATTCTTGAATATACCTTCAGATTAATTCAAATTATTGTATTCTCTTAACATTAAATGCTATTACTAATACAAAATCTTCATTATAACATTTCTTATCTTTCAGAATTTGTAAGCAAAATTAGCAATAATAAATATCTACAACAAAGGCTAAAATTATCATAAATCAAACCAAATTTAATGTTCTTTTACATATATCTTTCAGAAACTGTTTATAAAGAATCCTTTATATAGATTTATATTATTCACATAAAGGATTCTTTTACATGTATTATTATAATACACGAAAATTTTCTATCGTCTGCCACTTTATTTTTCACTAAAATTAGGAAATAGTTTTCACACAAAAGTATAAACATTTTCGAAAAATTTAGTTTGTTCCAAACGAAATAAAAAATCGAAGCAAAATCTTTTTTATATGTTATTAATAATTTTCAGAGAATAATGTAAAATTTGATTAATCATTGTGAGTGGAAATTAAAATTTATATTTACTGCGTAGAATTTAAAAATAGCCATTTTGAACATATAATTTAAATCTTCATATAACATTAAAAGAAGTGAGTCAAGATTTAAATCAATTATTAATGAGCGGAAAATTTGAAAGAAATTTCGGTGCTTAAGAGATATTCTTCAGTATTAATCACGCAAAAGAAATCTTATTTAATGGGAAGTTTACATCAAAGACTTATTTCTATAAAATATTATTTAAAAATAAATTTGTATTAAATTGATAGTATTTTTGTTAAAAATTAGCGCATATAAAATTGAAAAAAAATCTATACAATTTATAATTAATAAAAAGTTTAGTAATTTCAAAAAGAATGACAAAAAATTTTCTAATGTTTTGCAATATCTGTAGAAAATCTGTTCTATTGTTTTCTGTATTAAATGCCCACAAAAAATTGAAGCTTTCATTTTTATTTATGTGGATTAAGATATCAAAAACTCATGTATTTGTGTTGTCGCAGACTTAGCGAAATTTGTCCATTTATATTCTAATTTGGTAATAGATCCAATATAATTTCTTTTAATTAATAAAAGTATTTGGCAATAAGCCCTGTTAATAATTAAAATCCTGTAGGCATTAGTAAATACAACAATGCTTGTTATTTTGAAGAAAAAGAAATCTGATAAAATGTTTTGGCTGAGATTTTTCAGTAATAAAAACCATTTTAGATTCATGTTTCTTTAAGTTAAAAATAAATTAAGTGTTTTTAAAATACGCATTATTTAGCTATTTATAAAGTAAAAAATGTTATGCCCAAATTTTTGATGTTTATTTTCTCTTATTTTGTAAATAAATTTGTCTTCATTTGACTAGATTTTTTTTTTTTTTTTTTGCCATGGTAATATTTTTCTTGCAAATCATTGAAGGCTTTTTACTGGCTATTAAATGAATTTTTTTAATATTTAAATATCAAATAATTTTCGGCAAATAATTTTTCAACAGAAATAGATAGTTTGAGTGTAGATTTTTCTGATAAATAATGAAATTAAATTTCCTGGAGTCATTCTGTGATAAATGTAACATGACATATTCAACAATACTATACTAGTCGATCGACATGTCAAAATACGTAGTAACTATTCCATTCTATGGGATCACTTAACTGAGAAGTAGAGGAACTATTTTATTGATTAAACAATCAAATAGTTCAATCAATAATAGTTAGGTTCTTCTGAACAGTTAGGGAAACTAGAATATCATTTACAGCAATCAATTATTCCGTGAATGTAATTCCATTGTTTACAATTTCAATCAAAATTTACTCCGTGAATGATATGTTTTATCATAGCATTAATATTTTAAATAACTAATGTGGAAGTTTTAAAAGTTAATCAAAGAATATATTAAAGAATTGTTAACTGGGTTAGTTTTAACTAATTATCAATAAACATGTACACTTTTGCTGTTAAATAAACAATGTGTCTCGGTTTTCATTTGGCTATGGAATTTCCTCCCCCTAAGTGGTACAGAAACTCGTTAAATATGAAAACAAATTATATAATTCAGTTTGATTTGCTTTAATGGCGAAATATGTGTAATTAAATAAATAATAATAAATGAATTTTTTTGTGTAGTTAATGTGAATTCAACAGTTTGATTTCATCAAAAAACCTTAGTTTTATCTGAAAAAGAGAACATCAGTATTACCAATCAAATACTAAATTCATCTAAGAACCATAAGGTAATCAGTAGATCAAAACGCAAACATTGGTTTTAATTTTTCATAATTAGAATTAAACAATAGATACGATTTTTTAGGATTTTTTAGATACGATGTTTGGATGGATATAAATTCGTCTTGGAAATAAATCAAGAAACAAAATCTTATTAAATAAATGCAACCAAAGTTGATTTATATGTTGGTTTATCGTCATCATGATGGGATTTATATCTAGCTATGATTATAGTTATCATCCATTGAACGTCATCTAAAAGACATATAATTAATAGTCATCATTTACATCATCATGCTGTAATTTTAGTTCTTAAGTGTTAAAAATAATCATAAATTTTTATAAATCATAGAATGATTAATGTATTATAATCTTTTAAGAATACAGAAGAGATCTTCAATTAGATCTCCTTACTTTCACCATCTGCATTGTATGGCTATCATCTGCGTGATCTATGCATCCAACCTCAATAAAGACTACTTCCTCTACTATTGGGCCTAGACAATCTCGAAAACAGGGAAGATTCAAGAGGGACAATGGACGATAAATAAAAGAATAAACCGTAGGATAATAAAAATAAGAATATATATCTCTTTTTTGTCATCGATTGTCGGCGGGACAATGTTGGCTGAGGCAGTGACCATCCACTAAGTCCTATCTTCTTTTTTCCTCCGGGGAAGCAGACTTTTCTCAATAGATCCTATAAAGACAGGGATTTTGTGATTTGCGGGCCGATGCACCGTTGGTTAAGAGTTTGTTTCTTTTACAATAAGGGATTGACAATTTTTTCCCCTCCCTCAGCCATTCACTCTTCTTTTCTTCATGGGGATATAATCGGTCTTACCCACCCGTAAATTTGGTAACAGTTTTTATTTCCGGATCAAAGTCACTGGAAGACTTTCGGGAAGAATTTGCTGCTGGGTTTGACAGCATCTTCAATTTAGCCTTTCGGTGGTGGTAATTGGATATTATGGAGGTATTCTTTGAAAAACTTTGGAAAGTTATTATTATTTTTTTTTATTTTTTCGCATTTCATAATCGTACTAAAAATGTCACGCTATGGTTATCTTTAATATGGATTTATAAAATTACAAATTAGTATTTAGCAAATTAACCGTAATCCGCTTTATTTCACCTTACCATTAAAAAGGCACTTTTAGTTTCCACAAGAAAATATTTGTTTTATCATTAAAGTTAACAAACATCTTTGCAAAATAATCATCGCAAATTTCTTGTATTGCTATGCAATAGTATTCTATTTGCAATGGCGCTTTCATTGATGGATTTTTGATGTGTGCATTTAGATAAGACGGCACTTATTAATTATTTGTAATATCCATGTAAAATCAGTCAATTAATTAAGCAAAGGATCTTTTTGGAATGAAAATTAGCCTTAAAGTGGACACATAAAATTTATTCTGCATTTTTAATACATCCCAAAATTAGTTCTATATCTAAATTATAACCAATACAAAAACTTGAGAGTTTAACAAAACCAATGAGGAAAAATTAACCCTGATTTCCATTCGAGGCCTTAATTTGATTTTTATCTTACTAATATTTGAAATTTGATTGTAAAAAAAATACAGTCGAACTCTAATGGTATATCTGCTTCTTTTGAAACCTTCGATATTTTTCTATAGTTAGAACGAGATGCGTTAATAACTTTTTCCTCTGTTATTCTTAAAAATATTTATGTCTATCTACACATGACCCATGTCAGTACCTTTAAAAGAAAGTATAAATTAGAATTCCTGAAAATATAAAGTAGAATTCCTGTCCTTATCACAATCAATTTCCTGTAAGAACTTACTTAATGATACAGTCTAATAATAATAAAGTTATAGAGGGACGAGACTCTTTATAACTTCATTATGAGGCAGATGAAAATAACAGAACCTTTCAGGAAAAGTTATTAAACTATTTTCTAAGTTCCACATTTCACGAACACGAAAAATACACGACACTCACTTAGAATAAAATCTAATAATTAGATTATCCCCAAGAAGGATCATGGAAAATATATCTTGATGTTAATAAGACAACGTCATCTGTAGTATCAAAAGAGAAGGTATTAGAGTTATATAACCGCTAAAAAGTTATATAAATATAAATATGTTCTGATAGATATTTGTCGATTATATCAGTACCAAGGGAGGTTAGTTCATAAAAATATTCTAGAATAGAGAAGCCCATAAAAATGGTCTATTCATAATATCATACAAGACAAATCTGAACCGAAGCTTATAAATATAACCAATGTCGTTATATTTATATATATGAAAAATATTTACATTTCAGATTTATTAATATTACTTCGATTAAGTTGTTAACTTAACTATTAATTACTATTCACTATTGTAAGTATTATAAAAATGCATAAAATTTAACAAGAAAAGATTGCATGATTTGATAATATAGATAAATATGTGATGTAATTTCTTCTTCAAAGAATGAATAAATAAATCTATGAAAAAGTGTTAAAACTTGAAATGCTTTTCGAAAAAATTTAATGATAACCAAACATATTTTCAAAAATTTTATACTATTTCAGAAACCTAATAGTCTGATTTATCTATAACATATTTATTTATAATGCCATTTATCTATAACATATTTATTTATAATGCCATTTATCTATAACATATTTATTACATAATTTATCTATAACATATTTATTTATAATGCCATTTATCTATAACATATTTATTTATTACACCCTTTATTTATGACATATTTATTTATAACACTAATAATCTATAACATATTTATTTCTTACATCATTTATCTATAACATATTTATTTATTGCATCATTTATCTATAACATATTTATTTACAACACCATTTATCTATAACATATTTATTTATTACACAAATTAAAGTATATAGAAATATAAGCAAGGATATATCGTCTGCATATTTCTAACTTCAACTGAAATTCAATATAATGTGTATTCGGTTCTGCGTCTGCTTTATGGAAATCATTTATAATGGCTACATATGATATATATTTTATTTCTGAGAAACTTATTGCTATCCCATAAACCTAAATTTATTTGAGTCCAATTTTTGTTTGATATACTGGCGTAATTTATTAAACAAAGGACTTTGCATCTGAAACTCGCAAAATTATCCCTAATTTCTCTGTTTCGCATAGGGCTTAAGAAATTAATCTTTCTCAACAAAAGATACAATGTTATTTAAACACAAATGCTCAGTAGCAACACTCATTTAACTTTTGCATCTGCTTTAATTCTGCGCATATATCATCGCTACTCATTAAACCGTTAACTTCAGAATATGGTTGGATTTCAAGAAGCTTTGAAAATGCACAAAAGGTTAGATTAAGTTAATGAGTTACTGTACAGTTACATCATCATTTCAGTGGGAGAAAGTTTTGGATAATCAGAGGGGTTCTGGGTTTTGTTTCGCGTATTTCTCAGCATTAGAGTTTGTTTTGTGTAATTTTTAACTATTATAAATTATTTTCTTAATTTATTTACAAATATAATTGAAAACAAAAGTGCTTAGCTAAAAAAGTATTTAGCTTTATTTTATATATACCTTCATCTCTTTAAAATAAATTTTTAATAAATTTAATTTGTGAAAAATAATAGATTTCGTTAATTTCTAAAAATCAGTTTTCATTAAATTATTTTTATTCTTATTTATTTTTCTAATTTATATAAACAATAAAATATAAATAAATCGAACCCTTTTTTATTCAAGTTAAAAAAATTGTTCAGTTCTCCTTAAAAATAGAATTCTGTTAAGGGTTATCTAAGATGGCTGATGAAAGAAAGAATTTCAATTATTCAAAAATAAAATTAAATTAAATGAGCCGTTTTCGGCGATTAATTGTTTTAGAAAACTGTCAACCAATTATTTCTTTTATTGTGAATACACCATATCACTATTGAAGAAAATAGGCTTTAATTTAAAAAAAAAATACTTTGCAACAATTTGGTTGTTTAGCAATGTTTGCAAATTGTTAAAACGTGTTCAATTGTTAAGGGTGGAGCTTTGCAAAAAGTTTCTTTTCTTTTTTTTTCGCGACATCTTTTTCGCGATATCTCACGATTTTTTCTCGATAATTTTTGGACGATGGTGTCAAGTGACCATTGTTGATGAATCTCAAGGTCAGAAGGTTTCCTCTGAAATAAAAATTTTCCAAATTCAATTAAATTTTGGTCTTTGATTTTCCTGGATATTGAAAGAAAAAAAAACCCAAGGAAGTACATATTGGATATCGCACATAAACTGAAATAAAATGCATATGCTTCTACAAAAATAATAATGGAATTCAATGAAATTGTAAGGACCATACAAATGGGAAAAAATAAAAATGTGCAAAACTTAGGAAAATTTATTTATATTACTCTAATATAAATGGTAGAAAATTTCGTGAATTTTAAGCCTCAAAACAGGTAATGATTTCTGGAAAGTCTTCAGAAAGTATTAGAAAATTTTAGATGAAACATCGAACAATTCAGCGTTTTTGAAGAAATTAGCTGAATTAATTTCAATAAATTATAGTTTATCATTAAAAGAAGAACATTATTATGTATGTTAATGAATGATTATCAATGAAATTTATGCAAATAAATTTTCTATGGCTTGATTTTAAGCATTGAAAACAATTTAAAATTATATAAAATATGCGTTTTTTTATGTTAGAAAATAACACAGATTCTAAATTATATAAAATCTTGATATGAAAAATAATATGTCTGGAAATATTAAAGAATATTTTAAGAAATTATTTTTTAAAAAATTGCCATAACTTTACATTATAGATGCGTCAGCAGTCAATTTTAAAGTACGGTTATTTTTATGTCTTTTTTTGGAGTAATTTTCACCAAAAATTGGAAGCTGGCATTTATTTCAAATATAATATTTTAATAATCTTCAAATCGCATCGTTAAACTTTTATATACATAAATAAATAAATAAAATAACTAAAGGAGTGCAAATACAGTGAGTAAATTTGTCTTTGGTTTTTAAACTGCATTTAATTCATTTCAACAAAACCGACTAAATCGTTGATAGTTTAAGAATAAAAGATCACAAAATTGTAAAAAAAAAGGAATCAGAATTCCATAAAAATATCGAATTTATAATATATATATTTTAAAAAGTTATTAGCTCCAGAACAATACATTTTCAAAAGACCTGCAATGAAAGTTTACAACCCTTCATATTCATGAAAAACGACCAAACTCACACCTTACACCAGAAAACGGTCTTTTAATCTTTCTTAACTCGAATCATTAAAGCACAAAAATAACCAAAACTAGAACAAAAGAAAAAAATCTCAACTATAATTTCGTTCTTGTGCCACAGCACGTGGATTCGGAGCACTTCTGAGATCATTTACATTTCTAATTTGGCCAGCAGTTTGCCATGTTTGTATAGTTTGCGTTTGTCTGAGCAAAAAAGACAAAGTGCGGTTGCGTGAACAAGTATGATTGCAGACACTTTATCTTACTTAAAAATGTACTGTGACCATTTGCAAAAGGATTCGTGCGTGCTTAGACGAGAACTGAATGTCAATACTGTTTCTATTTAGATGGACCAGTTCTTGATGTTTGCCATATAAAAAAGTTTCCTTTGATCTCTTCCAAATCGAATGAAAATTCCGTGACTTTATGAATAATTCTCCTTCAAAGAAGGCGGAACTTTACAAGGACAGAAAGACTAACTATTTATTTAT
Organism: Argiope aurantia; assembly: GCA_026543865.1. NCBI lineage: Eukaryota > Metazoa > Arthropoda > Arachnida > Araneae > Araneidae > Argiope > Argiope aurantia. The sequence continues at coordinate 372,757 of JAPMOR010085920.1, forward strand.
ATAAATAGTTAATTATAAATGATAGGATTCCATGTTCGTGTCATTTAAAGCTTGCATTAATTTGAGGGTTAAATATTAGGCTCATGTTTCATCCGTCGTTAAGAAGAGAGAAAAAAGTTTCAATTTATAAGAGAGTGGTTTTTAAATCGTTTTAGGAAGAATTAAAAAAAAGCCTTTATTCTTTCTTTCTTTTTTTAATGTGAGACTTGCATGAGCAGAATTTCAAAAGTCAAACCATTGTGACTGTTTTTTTAGTGTTTCATTTTGCCAGTTGTCTCATTTCCCATCTTTTGAGGACAATAAAAATAGCATTATGTTCTAGAATCGTAATTATTACTGATAGTATAAAAATACTACGCAATATTTATGCAGTTATTTACAATATATAATCATGGCATATGTACGAAATATAATATTCGAAATGCTATGCGTAATCGTAATAATATCTGAAAATATTTA
>JAPMOR010085920.1:375342-400274 GCA_026543865.1 Argiope aurantia
TCCATCAATTACAACTAATGCTCTCAAAGAATCCACAGTCTTCTACCCTATTATAATATAAAGTATCTCTCAAGTTGCTCAATTTCAGGTTTAAGTGTGTAATCACGACGACCCGCGTCTTAATTCCAGGAGCCTTCTCTTGTATCCAAATAGCTAAATCTACCTTTAAAGTTAACAAACTTTAGAGCCAAATAGCTCTTTGTCGGTACCTCGTAATTACCAGCGGGGCAACTTGTTAAAGGCAGCCAGCGTCTCCAGCTACTAATCCGAATCAGCGTCTAATATTTGTTCTCACTACAATAAACTATTTAATTTAAGATTGCCGTTCAGCAGGCATGGATATTTTAAAGTATCCCTATATTTGAATTCAGACGGCAGTTTGTGTTGGGTAAGTGCTTGCGGAAACTTCCTAAGCCGCTTGTGAGGAAGACGGATAATCAATATTTGTGGTTTCGGTCGTATATTTCAAGTGGAGGTTGCAAGTGGTGAGTTATTAATAAAATTCATGGATTCTGCCAAGTCTTTCTTCGGTTATAGAGGTAACAGAAGAACATGCAAAAAATTATTAACAACAGCAAATGCTTATTATGATACTAAGGTTCACGGAATGTATATATGGTCGTTGAAATAGGTGGATTATGTAAATTGCGTGGATTGATTAATACAAAATTATTGTTTTATTATCAAAATATAAAATGGATGGATCCTTCTGAATTGTGTTTCAGTTATAGTGGAGATATAAAAATATGCAGAAAAATTTTAGACAATATTTATTTTTATTATTAAAAAAATGAATGGATCCTTCTGAATTATGGTCGATGAAGGAGGCAAATTGCTTAAAATGCATGAATCCTTTTGAATTTTGTTTCAGATGTTGGGATAACAGAAATATGTAAAAAATAATTAACTATTTATAATATTTATTATCATATTCATGTTCATGAACGGTACTTTTTATATATGTTAGGTAAAAAAGAAGGTCTAATACACAAAATGTATGGATTGCTGACTGTATTATATTTGTTATTAACATAAAAAATTAATAGATACTTCCTAATTTTGCTTCGGCAGTAGAGATGTCATAAGAATATACAGAAAATGTTGACAATAATTATTATATGTTCATGAAAGGTATTTCTTATCGGTGAAAGAGGTAGGCTATATAAATACTTCGATTGGTTGCTACATTATTATTATTAATAATATATAAATTGTACGGATACTTTCGAATTCAGCTACAGCTACGTATACAGATGAAATAGGAATAGGGAAATGATACTTGTGATGTTAGATCGGTAAAAGAAGTGACTTATATAAAATGTAAGAATTAGCTATAATATAATTATTACACATTTTTGAAATATTATTATATACAATACATAAATTGATAAAATTATGTTTTAATTGCAATAATGGCATGGAAGTATTCAGAAAATAGCTATCTATAGACAGCACTTATTACGATGTTCATGTTCATGAAAAGTATTTGTTATATATAATCGGAAGATATGGAATTTTTAGTATGTTTGGATTGGTTGATATGTAATTATTTTTATCAATACTTAAAATGAAGGAATTGGTAAAATATATGGATCATTCCATATTTTATTTCACTTTTAATAGTGGCATAGAAATATTCAGAAAATAATTACTTGCAGAATATTACTTACTTACTATGATATTCATATTCATGAAAGGTACTTGTTATATATACTCTGAAAACGAGAAAGATTATTTAAAATAAATGGATTTTTCATGTATTATTATTTTTATTAAAATATAAAATGCCTTAAGTGATAAAAATATATGAATCCTAGCGAATTTTGCTTCGACTATAGTGAGGAAATAAGAATATACAGATAATTATTATCCACAGACAATATTTATTATGCTATTCTTATGCATGAAAAGTGCTTGTTATATATCCATCACAAAAAAAATAATTACATTTAATAATTTAAGTGTAAAATAAATAATTTTACTTCAGAGGTCATAGCTTCAATGGAGGCTGACGGTGCTCTATTATATACTACATTACAAAGTTATGCATATCGATATAATTTTGTATTTTTCAGTTTACTTCAGTTGTTAGTAACAATGTAATTAAGGACAAACCCATTTCACCAGAATAGTTTTTATGCACTTTAAAACGAAAAAATTAATTATATTAAAATAACACGGTTTTAATGTGTCATAATTTCATGCTGAAAAATATTTTGTTGAAGCATTTATGGACATCAGTTTATTCAAAAAAATATTTAATTTAAAAGTTATCTAAATTAAAGAGAAACAACTAAATAAATAAAATAAAATTAATTAAACTTCATCGTGTCGTCGATAATATTTTTTAGATTTCAATTTCAACTTTTAGCAATTTCTTAAACCGCACTACCTTTATTTAAAATATCGATATTGATTTATCGCCTAAAATTTGATGCTATGAAAAAATAACGTACGTCAAAGTAGTCTTTGAAACTTTTCTCCATGGAAATTTCTTCTATGCAATTCACGCTCTAGCAAATATATTGATTTCATAAGAGAAACAGTTATCATATAGAAAGGAAGGAAACATGCAATTTATAAAACAAAGAGAAAGCGAAATTTCTGTTTTCTAAAAAATAATTAATATACAAATTTACTTTTAGGCTAAATAAATAAATATTTAATAGTAAAAGTACTGCATTTCAATCTAAGTGCATACGTAATAACTATTAAGCGCCGGAACACTTAAATTCTACTTACACATCAAAGTAAAGTAGTATTTAAGGAATAGCAAATGAAGAAATATGATATGTTGTTGCATTTTGTCACTTTTAGCATTAATATTTATAGATATGATATATAAATAAATATCTAATTCAAAATATATTATTAACTGTCTGTTGCGTATATATTTATCCGGAATATTGACCAGCTGGATTATTAAGCTATATAAAATTTGTTTCTTATCTTATGTTGAAATTGAAAACAAATAAAAGCTATGAGAAGAATAGAAATTTAGCACAAATGATAATAATTTTTTAATATTAATAATTTAAGAAAAATAAACATCGCAATTTAAGGGGATTAAAAATCTGATATAGAATTAGTCATAAAAACAACCTTTATAGCTATTATTTATTTAATAAAACCTTAAAAATGGTGAAAACATTGTGATTGCGAAAATTTAAATACGACTGTAAACTCTGGTCTGAAACATCACATCATAATAGTGTTTCTGCCTTGACTCCTTAATCTTTATTTTATTTTTTAAGTTATGGGAATATGTTCGAGAAAAATATTTCGCAAAACACTGTGAAAAATTGCATTTTTGAAATTTTGCATTTAATTGATTTAAAAAGATATCCATGGAATCAAGATATAACAGTAAAAATTGAAAAGTTTTTTTATTTAAATAATGGAATATAATGGGTTATTTTTGTATAAAAAGAAGTTTTTGTATAAAAGAAAAGAAGAGCATAATCCTTGTAGCTTAAAAGTTTTATTAAGTTAATTTTTTCAAATTTTGCTGATAGCTTAAAAAGTACATTATTTCCTTCCTACACTAAGAAATAAGATGTATTTTTAACGAATGTCTTTAAATATTGAAATTTGATTTATATATGGAGTGAAATTTTAAATTTCGTTACGTGAAATATTAAAACAACTAAAGAATATTTTCAAATGAACCAAATACTCAGGAACTACAGAGTATTTTTTGATATTATTATTCAAAATTTAAACAGAAAATATGTATTAGATTTTAATTTTTCTGAATGGTTTTCTGAAAGAAAATTCTTCAAAAAATTAGAACTAGAGAAAATAACATTTAAAAGAGTAAGATAGTTTTAAAATGTCTTTTATGCAAATTAAGAAAAACTAAAGGAAACTTTCCAAACAATGAGGTTCGAAATAAAATTCAAACGGATTTTTATGAAGAAGTATGTTTAGAAGTTAAGAATTTTTAACAAGAAAAATATCTGATATTTTTGCAAAAAAATAGACTTTTCAATATAGTCAATTATATTTCAATTGAAATTTACTCTCAATTACATAGCAGCAATATAGTGAACACAGAAAATATTTAAAAAATCGGACATAAATTGAAGAACTAAAGACAATTAAAGATATTTCTTTTTTAAATGTAAAATTGGCACCAATATCAAAGCATAATTTTTGGATTTTAAGCCGATATAAGAATTTTGCTTGTGCAATAATATGTTCCAAAATTATAAAAGAATAAATGCAGGAATTTGAATAATTTTAATTGAAAATATAATTAAAAGTTTTTTTAATATCTTCTATTGTGAACATTAACTATTTAATAAGCAACCACATCCCAAATTTAGTAGTTCTAGACCAACTACGTATCCTGTAGAGTTTTTCCAAAAACTTTTTAAACCATGCATGTCGGGATATTCAAATTATGAATAGTATGTCATTTTAGAAACATTAACATGTTACAAATTTCCTATCAATTAAGTTCGTATGCGTTGCTTTACAGTAAACTGGCGTACAAAAAATATATTTGTATTGTGAATATTTTACTTAGATTAAATATCAAGTTAAAACTTTAATTGAAGTGGTGTTAATTAAAGGATGCTTTTTTCTTTTCAATTTTATGAGGGTATTCTAGTGATAATCTAGAGTTTTTTTTTTGTTTTTTTTTTCAATAGATGAAATGGTTCTAATTTTCCTTCAAAATTTGGATTAATAATTAATTATTTGAAAATATGATTAAAAATTCGAAAAGCAAGTCATATATTTGTCGGGAACTTTGTATGTCAATCCTCCCAAAATATGTTTGAAAAGTTAGATAATTGTAGACCAATTTTTCTACAAAAAAAATTATATACATTTGCTTTTATTATTATTAACAATTATCAAACATCTACACATCTTATAATTGGACAACTAGGTTTACAAAATAAGAGAGTATTATTCTGGTTCCAAATGCATTTTTTTCTAGAAAACAATCTCTACGCAACTCTTATTGTCGATATTTTCTGGAACTTCAAAGAAGAATGTTAATATCTCTTTTGGAAAAACACTCTAAATCGCTTCTAGGAAGATATAACATCTTTACCAGGCAAGGCGCATCTCAGAGGAGATATTTTTATCTCTACGAACGCTTTTAGTGGGTTTTGAGCGTATGTTTCTGAGGGTCCGGTGCAACTTAGGGTCATGTGAGGGTTATAAAATTCGAGACTTCCGTCAATGTTTTGACTTCCTACTAAAGAGTTTTGAAAGCAAAGAATTTATTTATAGAAGGATAGATCCGGTTAGCGTCAAAGTAGCTGAATTAATTAGGATATGCATGGGAAAGGACACGATTATACACCGAAATTGAAGGATTGTTTAGTATTTAAACTTCAAATTATGTAAATGCAATAATTAATAACACGTGGTTGCTATTAAAATTCATAATATACACATTTGTTGACAAGATTTCATTTTGAAACAAAATGGTGATTTTGACTTAAAAACAAAAGGAAGATGTTGTGGTTTCTTTTTCGTATGCGAAGTAAAATTATATAAATTCAAGAATTAATAAGACGTAATTTTTTAATTCAATTGTTATTAAGAATTATAATATACACATTTTTTGATTGCACGATTTCATTTCGAAACAAAATAGTGGTTCTGAGTTAAATACAAAAATTAATGTGTTTTTTTTTGTGTGTATCTACAATGTGCGCAAATTATGTAAATTCAAGAATTAATAGTTTAGTTTATTAATGTGTAGTTTTTCAGCTCAAATGCTTTAAGAATCATAATATACACATGTGACAGCAAGATTTCATTTCGAACGTTTAATCACACACACACACACACACACATACACACACACACACACACACACACACATATATATATATATATATATATATATATACTGCACGTCTTAGATTTCCAACATTATAATGTCTGTTCGTGTATGTGATGACTGAAGAACTGAACTGAACAAGAACAGTGAAAGCCTCTAGTCTCTGATTTGTAGTCAAATTTGTAGATGTCTATTAAATTTTGGATGCAATATAGTTCAATATAGTTATATAGTTCAATTGCTATTAAGAATCATAATTTACACTTTTGATTGCAAGATTTCATTTCGAATCTGCACGTCTTTGACTTTCAACATTTTTTTTATAATGTCAGTCTGCGGATGAGACGACACAAAAAGGCATTGACCAAGAGTCTGATCACTCTGGTCTCTAGTTTTTGTTTCGTCAAATTTGTAGATATCTATAAAAATGTGGACGCATTTCATTGAAGGAATCTCTCTGCCTGTGTACATATGAATGAATACGATGACTCCAATGCAAAAAGATCTAAATGAATAAAATAATACAATTATCAAAAATGCAAATGTATAATAAATTTTGGGGCAAATCCATAATGTAAAGATAATCTTTTTTATTTTATATTCGTATATTTATAAACATGATCATTAAAAAATGCAATGACATATAGATACAATTTGGTATGCAGTTTCTTATCAAAAATTATAGATTTTATTAAAAATTAGGTTCATTCGGTTGAAAGAAAGATGTCCAAAAATCCATACTAGATTTTATTCATTATATTGAGAAATGAAAGCTATAATCAAAGCTTGCACAAGTCTAATAGGCATAGAAGTCTTGAGCTTAAGGCTTTGCTATGAATTCGAAAGATTTGCTACACTCTCTGCATCCCTATCTCCCTATTCAATTCGGGACATGCAACTTCTATAAGAAAATAGAAAAGAAATTGCAATACTGTCTAAATATAAGATAAATTGAAAGAATTGTATTGAGAATGTATCTGCAATTATTTTTGTATCCCTGCAGACAAAATATGTGTTTTTCTTTAAAGCATAACTTATTTGAAATTATTTATATTTATTTGTATTTATTTTCAAATTTTTTTTCTTCGTTTTTGCAAAAGTCTTTTTTTGTAGATGATCAAAGTAGAGTGTTCCATTACTGGATACAGAATCAAAAATTAAGCACTTAATTATTTTATTTTGAAAACGCTAAAATGGAGAATAACTATTTAAACTTATTATTTATTGAAAAAAAATATCAGTATGAAAAAATAATTTTTCCATAGATTTCTGATCCTATAAGCCGTTAATTAATTCTATTTTATAATGATCAATAACTTTTAATTTTATACTTAATGAATGTTTAAAAAACGCATTTAAAGAAAGCATTTAATTTAGGATTAAATAAGTATAATTAATTGCATATTTTTCTAAAACTTCTGCCATTTTGAAACGACTTTACTCTTGAAATATATTTAAAAATGAAAAAATGGAAATAAAGTCGGAAAAAGAGATAAATTTGTTAAATAATTACTAATATTAAAAATAATTTTGATTAAAACAATATCTTACAGGTTTACTTAATGTAAAGAAATATAAGTGGGCATAATTACTCGATAGGGACCAATAACAAACTAAATGTTTTAATACATAGTAATTATCGTAAAACATTACAAGCACAATGCTATTCTAGCTTTATTACAATTTTTAAATTAATAGCTGATTTCCCAGGAGTATTGATTACGCTTTCTTTTTATTCAATTTCTTATGCATAAACTTCAGGTGCTTGGATAGCCATCAAAAATATTTTAATCATCAATTTTGACGGACATTGGCAGATAGATGGTCATTTTGAATATGACAAACTTCTCCTTTGTGATATCTCTGACGCACAGCTTCTCTGATAAGCTATAGGAAAATCGAGTTACAGTCTTTAATTTTTCAAAAATTATTTTAATAGATAATTAATGTTCTTTTTAGTATTCTGAAATGACCACTTTTCGACGATTCTAACTCATCAAGGGAAGAGACGCGGAAGAATGAGCTCATTTCCGGAATTCTTCGTCATTCTGTGACCTTGATTTTCGCCCTATTAGATACCTTTTTATTCAATTTTTTTTTCACGTTCTTGTGAATACCGAGTTGTTTCTGATCGTATTATTTTAATTCAGTCTGCGAGAAATCCGAGTTTATTTTATTTTTAAATGTAAACATCTCCTCCTTTCATCTTTCCTCGTACCCTTATTTTGATAAACCCATCCTAACGCATGCGCAAAGGCGCAGTGGGTTTTAGAATCCGTTGTCATCTCTGTTAAAATCCTTTATCGAATCTATCTGTCACCAGGATCTGAGTCATAAACTAATTGCTATTTATTTTCACTTAATCTATAAATACAGCTAAACGCCGTTTATATGCCTTTCAAGGAAATGACTAAAACCACATGTAATAAAACTATTTAAAAATGTGTTATTACAAATATATTACTATTCATCCAAATTTATTGAAAATTATATTTTCAGAATTTAACTGGTTGGAAATACAAGTTTTAGGAAGTTAGGAGGATTAAGAGTTTTCATAAGCTACTGCCTTGTTCTGTTTATTTACCTATTAAAAGCAATGGGTTTTAGAATTGACATTAGGACATCTATTTTTCCTTTAAATTCTACATCTATTAATCCTCTATTCTTATTAATTTATTTGATTTAAAATTTATATTTAAATTTGAACTAATTTACCACAATATTAGTAATATTAATTTAACAATGTCAAACAATTTTGATAACTTGCATTTAACCATATCAAATGAAAATATTTTTAGGTAGATTCCTATAGGAAGACTACCTATTACTATGATTGTCATAACGAGACTTCTGGAAAATTTCTTTGCTTCTAGATCGATCACTGTTTGTAGAACCTAAAACCATCTTTCATTCCAAAGTATATATATATATATATATATATATATGATAATTAGAGTAATTTTATTTGTATTTTTAATTGGCTTGGAATATGTTGTTAGAAGCTTAAAATCCTCGGACGAGTTCGTAAATGGCTTATTTAGTTCAAAGAGGGTGGGAATGGGTGTGTGTGAAATTTTCATTTTCCTTTAACTTTTTTAAATTGAAGATAAAAAAAATAAATCCAACTAACCAAATTAGTGCCATATTAAGACGAACATCTTTCGTACTTAGAGTATTTCGATAAATGCAATACCTTAGAAATTCGAGGCTAAAAATGATGTTCAAGCCCTAATTTTGACTGTTTCTAACATCAACAATTTATGTTATGAGATTGTAACTTTGATGTAATGGAATATGCTTTTGTCTTCCAGCTTGACGAATGGAATTTTTTTTAAATAATTCTTACACAATAAGTAGAAAACATACTGATTAATTAACTATGCTTGCTAAATGACGAAATCATATGTGTAAATAAATCCATAATCCTTCAAAATACATACGCTTCTAGACATAAAATTTTAAAGTAACAAACACAACAGCGATATAGGAAAAAACTAAAATGCTAAGAGACGTGGGAAGTTGGGAGTGACAGGTAAATCCGGTGAAGTGACCTTGAACTGACATCCCCCATCACATGCCTATCATTCTCTAGCCATTCGATGTTTCCAGCTGTTCTGCACTTTTTTCTTCCTTTATTGAAAATAGCAGAAAAGAAAAAAAATGTTATCTCCCCATACTGTCTACGAAAAGTCCTAAGCCCCTTCGATGTAAGAATAGTGAAATAATATTCAAGGTAAAATATTTGCAAGGTTTTGAAAGGAGAGATATGACGCATAATCGAATCTCGGCAATATTTGCGCCGTATAAACTAAGTGCTTTATCTTTATAGGGAATCTGGGCTGGTGAAATGATGTTAAACGTGGAGAGTATAAGAAGGAAGTGTTCTTTATTTTTTTATATTGTTTATATTTTTTGTGTCGTAGATGTTTTTGCCCATAATCAAAATAGTTTTATCCGTTCATTAAATGCCAATACTTTTCAAACCAATTGGAGTATTTTTTTTCCATAATTTCACTTAAATAAAATATTATTATCATTCTTTCTAGCGGCATAAAAATTTAAGACCTTCGATAAGCCGTAAACACTACGAGTGCTCCAATATTTATTTTCAGAGTCCCGCACATGATCGTTTTGTACTTCTCATTATAATGAATAAAAAATATGCATGTTAGATGCCTTTCTTTAAACCGATTGAAACCACATTTGGCATAACAGTTACAATTATAGTAGAAACCATCATATATCAAATTCCACATATATATATCCATATATATATATATATATCTTGTGAGCGTGTAGACAGATAGACGGTTTATTTCTTGATGGATATATTTTAAAATTTGAAAAGGATATATAGTTTAGGTGCTAAAATTGTGTATCAAAAATATAACCGACATAGTTCTTTATATTTTGTAGTTTATGTGTCACTCGGAGAAAAAAAAATTATGTGAATGGATTTTGTTCTAAACTTGATAGAAATCTAAAATTAATGTATAAAGTTAACATATCAAGTTACATTTACTCAGATAAAAGTGGTTTTTAGCTATAGTTTTACAGGCAGGGATATACAGTTTTGACATATATTTTTAGTCAAATATGATTCCAAAATTATTGTTTTTTGGATTCATGGTGATCTGAAACGGAGAGATTTGTCAAAAGGAACAAAACAATTTTTATAATTTTTAATTTAAGCTGACTGCCTTGCTAAAAATATTAGTGTAACTTTGAACGGTGATATATAGAAATATATATATATACATATTTAGTTATAGCAAGGGTGCAATGAACACATAACAAATATGTATTTAAAGTCATTGCAAAGCACACTTGTGTGAAAATATAGCTACTGAAATTATTAAAAGTTTTGGTGAAAAATGCGCTGAAAATATTTTTGAGAAAATTTATTTAAATTGAAAAAACACCAAGCGTTTACAAATAAACTAAATTTTAAATTTTGAAACAGTGTAATAGAAATAGTTGTTTTGATACAGTGTAATAGAAATACTGAAACAGTGTAATAGAAACAGTGTACTGAACAGTGTAACAGTGTAATAGAAATACTATTTTTCCATATTATAACAAAAACGTTAAAATTTCGATATTTTTTTAATTAAAAATTTAATAAAATTTTGGAAATATTCTTTTATAGTAAGAATTAGATCCAATGATGTTACCCGCAAAAGAATTTATTTCACAGTTTTTTTTTAAATTTTTTATGCCCCATTATTCATCTTCTACATGCTGTAAATATTGTTACGATTTATATATTTTATTGAATTTCCCTTTTATGTAGAATTTTTTTCAAATTCAAATTATTCTTATTTTTATTTTCAAAACAAGAAAACGATAATATAAAATTTCAATAACGCGATATTTCTGTGTAGTTGAAGCCGCAAAATATACGTAGAAAGTGTGCATTTGAAATTATATAAGTACGGTGATATACAAATTTTTAATCCTTTGTATCTATATCTCATGAGATATCTTGTGTAAAAAGATATTTCAATGCCACGAAGTATCAGATTTCAGAAATATATTTGTATCCCATGAGATATCTTATTTCTAAAGGACAAGAATATGAATTCTAGTTTTCGTAATTCCCTTTTGATATCTGAGGGTTTTGTTTTATTGTAATCATTTATGTTACATAATAGAATTTAAAATCCCAAACAGTTGATATTATTAAGGCTAATATTTTTCTTTAGTTTTCATTTTTTTAAGCTGAGAATATTTTGTTTTTATCAAAATTCGATTGATTTTCTTTTATTATTTCAATTACTATATACTTCGAATACTTAAAAAAAATTAGCGTAAATGCTTAACAATAAATATAGGAGAAAAAAATTATTTATTTAAAACTTCATTAGTATATCATTTTATTTATTTATTTATTTTGTAAAGAGGGATATTGTTTATAAAACATATTTGAATAACATCAGTTACTAGATTTCAGATATCTGTATCTCATGAGATATATTATTTTTTAAAAAATGGAATCAAGAATGCGAATTTTAATTTTCAAAAATCGCCTTTGAATTCAAACGGTTTTTTTTTATTTTGCGTCCATCAAGCATAGTTTTAGTATATTTCTTAAAAAGTACAATTTTCGTTATCAAAGGATTTCAAATTGAACTTGAAAGAATTTTTCCCCCATTACCACGATTAAAAATAATTTTATTCAACTATATATTGAAATGCATTTGAACTTTAACAATACTAGAGGATTTCAATATTGTACAGCAAATTATTATGTGACAAAAATATATTTATTTATTCTAAATGGAACTGAGAGTGCATGTTTCTCTTCATATTGAAGTGGTTTCCTTTGTTTTTCCTATTCCTATCTGCAAATGCTTTGAAAATTTATTATATTATATTTAACATAGTAATATTATATTTTTGTATATTTAAAGCCTCAAAAAGTACGAAGAAAATTTTGTATTAAAAAACAGATGAGTAATAATATAAAAACATATGAGCCGATGAAATAATTTTTATCCCTTGGTTTCCTATATGAAAGAAATATATTTCCATGTCACAGAGTATCAGATTTGAGAGATATATTTATTTATGTACATGAGATTGTTTCTAAAAATGTTTTAAAACCCTTTGCACTCTGAGAAGTAATAAGAAATACAATTATACGTATACGAAATGTAAATATTTTTAATGCTTAGGAAGCTTAAAAATGCTGTTTTAGGTTTGTTATAATTAAAAAAAAATTAATTTAATTAAAATTAAGGAACTTCGTTATGATTCGGCTTTTAGTATAACTGTAGCAACATTAACAACAACAACAAAAAATGTGAAGGTACCTTCATCCTTTGGAATGGTGAGACAGATTAGATTGCAAATAAGTGAGCAAAAATTTGTGCAATAAGTTAAATATGTAAGCATTTTCATTATCAATTAATCAGAAAAAAAATGTTTTTGTCTATGATATTCGGATACCTATTTTTCAGTTTAGACTGAATCAACTTAACTCAGCTCGCACGATGGCGCTGTTGTTACTGATGCGTCTGTTCTTGTCGTGGAATGCTGACACAAATTACCGTTTTGAAATTTATAAGGATAGCAAAATTTTGGAAGAGATAGTTGAGCAAAATAAAAAATTGAAAAAAAATCAAAAAATTCTAATAAATTTTTTATGAGATATAAAATTAGAATGATTGGATTTAAAATGATTCCATTTACTCAAAATTAATAAGAGTAATTGTATTGACTTTCCATCTGGAAGCAACTCGAGAGCTGTTTTTGGCCAGACCTCGTAATTTTGAGCCTTGATCAGATAACAAGGATGGCATTTGAGTTGGTACTCCTCTTCTCTAAACTTCTACACATCACACCAGTAATAGACATTTGGCCCACGATGTCAGATTTAGCTTGAACCAAGTGCACATGTTTGGCTTCTCAAAAGCAGAATCGAATTAAAAATCTCCGGCCTCGAAGTCAAGATTTCACCACTAGGCTACTGTGTCTTCTCAATAAACCGATATTTTATGCACATTTATAATTTTGTAAGAAAAATAACAAAACAAACAAGAATAGCAAAAAAAAAATAGATCAGACCTTAAACATTAGACTTTATCTAACTTTATTGCTTTGAGATTATGGCGTCCTTGCATAGGGATAGCGCATCTTCCCTGTGATCTGGGCGTTCCGGGTTCGAATTCCGGTTCGGGCATGGTTGTTCTTCATCTGTGTTCGATTTGTGAGGTGTGTGAATGTGCCCCCCCCCCCCCTGTAAAAAGGGGTTGTGCAAGCGAATGTTTGAGTTTCATCTTCATATGAGCTAGAAGTCAGACTTCTGCCCTCGGGTGCTCAGGGGTCTTTACCCTGAGAAGCTACTGAACCCCCTTCCCGTGGTAACGCGGACGCTACATCATCATTGCTTTGAGATAATAATTGCAAAAAAGTGTGGCGATATTGCCTACAGGAAGATTGCTGAAAAATTGCAAATGCATTAAACGCTTTTTTTAGTAACAACTTTTAAGAAACATGAACGTGAATTATTTAAAATCTTAACTATTGTAGATAACATCTCAAATGTTTCGCCAAAATCTGAAAAAAAATCATACACTTACAACCAGAAAAGCTTCAAAAGATGATTATTTACAAAAGGAAAATCCACTCAGAATTCAAACTCTGGAAACATTTCCGTACTTCTGAAAATTCGAGGGTTTTTCCATTTTCGAATTTGCGATAACAGTTTAAGACGTTAAGTAATCTCTACCAGCTTTAGTATACAGAAAACCTTTAATGAAAAAAAGGATGGAAAAAAATTCGCCAGTCTTCGGGAATATTTCGTTATTTGTTCTGAGATGTCATATTTGATTTACTATCAACCAGTATTGCCCCAGAGGAGTGAAAGAATAATTCCTAATATCGAATTTAGATTGCTTTGAGGATAAGAGTAACAAAGAGCTGCGGAGATATTGCCTACAGGAAGGTTTCAGAAAAAAAAATTGTAATAAGATTAGACCCTTCAATATTTTTCTCAACAAGAAAGTAAGTTATTTTCCTTATGAGATGAAACACCTGATCTTCTGAACATCGGTAACAGCTCTACAATTTTTGAAAATATTTCTAAAAGGGAAAAATAGGAAATAAAAAGATATATATGGGATTTATTTTTAACTACTTAGTAGCTAGAAAGTTTTTAAACTTTTGATGAGTTTCGATAGATTAACGCCCATCTTGAATCCATGTAAAAGCGGTTTTGTAAAGATCATAAAAATGTTTAACCTTAATTCAGTTCCAAGGATCACACCGGAACTGGAATCGCACTCTCTAAATTTCATGCCAAAGGCCGTGGTGGCCTGGTGATAACGTCTCGGCTTCGGAACTCAAGGGTTTCAGGTTTGTAACACGATTACACCGAAGATCAGTTGTGTAAGCTGGTCTGATGCACGTTAAATCAATCCTTCGGGTCCAAACGTCCTCCCGCTGGTGTGATGTGGAAGTTTGGAGAAGAGGTGCCAGCTCAGGTGTCGTCCTTGTTATCTGACCACGATTCAAAATTATGAAATCCTTCCCAAAATAGCCCTAGTGTTGTTTTAAAAACGGGGCGTTAATAAAACTAAACTAAACTAGACTAAATTTCATGCCACATCAACTCAATACTCTTAAACGCACGTTTGATTCCGTCTTTAATAGTCACTCTAATTCCATTAGAGGGCACCTCAAGCATGGGAATAATAAGCTCCTAGTATGGAGATGGGTTCTCGCTTCCCTGTTGGGTACAAAGATGGTGTGAGAACAACTACCCCTACAGATGATGGAACGTGACTTCTGCGGGAAGGCCTATACATGACTGATGATGGCCTTAAGAGTTAACCATGGTTCTCATCAATGCTGTTGCGGTAATCCTGTCATTCAATTTTTCCGTGTGCCTTCAAGGTGGGTCGGAATACCTGTTTACGATATATTAGTCAACTCTTAACCAACTTATCTTCTCCAAAATTCGACCTCAAACTTGAGATTCTTTATTCTTCATAGTAAGATCCTATAACAAAGTTACGGATGACATTAAAAGAAAGCATATGATAATACTGTCATGAAATGAATATTTTACAGTCGTCAGATTAAATTTAAAATCAAGTCTAAGAACTATATGAGAGCAAATAATAAACAGTATCTTATTAGTTAATTACATATATTTGATAACTAGTTGGTTTTTCGGATAGAATTTAATATCAATTGAAACTTAAATTTTTGCTCATGTTTTGCTTCAATAAAATACTTTTTAATTATGATGGATATTTCATATTATTTTAGTAGCCTTAAACCATTTTATTGGGCACATAAACGTTTTTTAAATGTTTTTTTATTATTTTTATTAAAAATTGTAATAAAAATATAAAAATGAATAATAGTTAAATTGGTGTCATAAAGGATTTTTTTTTTTGAATTTCAAAATTATGTACAATTATTTTTGCATTTTACTATTTTCACAAATTATTTTTGCAACACCTTATTGCACAATTTACCTAATTGGGAATAATTATGTAACTTGTCCCATATCTAGCTTAACTTTTAATTAATTAAAATTTGAAAAGAAAAATTCCCGTTCAAGTTAACATTCTCACCCTTCAAAGTACATTTATGCAAAGTTCTGTAACTCTAGCTCCATCGGCCAGTTCTTCAGAGAATCAACACCTGAAAAAACTTAAGTGCTCGGGAATAGTTTCGCTTAATATTAGAAGCAATAAAGATTGTATCAAATGTTAAATATAAATTCACTAATAAGCATGCAATAATTATGTCATTATTTCAGCATTCTCTTACTTAAATTGTTGATTTAAAAATCGTTTATAATTATTCAAATGGTTTAAAACATCGTCTTATTTTGAACGATTATTAAAGACGTAGTTCTATATATTATTCCCAATACGAGCTTAAAATTTAAAACTTTGTAAAATTGTAATTTTTAAATATACTTTAGATATAATTTACATCAGTTCCTTACAATTCTGTTATCTGTTTTATGCAAATAATTTCCAAGATTCAGAGAATTTTCTAGCTTAATGAGAACATTTTTGTTCAAACTTAATTTCAAATTCAAATCTAATTGACAGAAGGATTAAAAAAAACTGTCAACCATGCAAGTGAATTTAACATACTATCATTACTTAATAAATTTCATTTGATATTTGATTCTCTCTAGATATTTCAACATTTTAGAAATTTTGTATCACGGAAAGCTTTTTCATCGAATCTTTTCATTATTTTTAAGAAAATATTTCCATAGAATGCATTACATTAAGTAGAATTAGTTTAAATAGAAGAATTTGATTTTTCCATTCCTCAGATGAAACTAAGTAGGATAAAATTAATTAAAGCTGCAAATGGATTCCTAGAGAGTATACTGCCATAAAAATTACAAATTGGGAAATAATTTAATTGGCTTAAATTTTTAAAAATGATCCTTAGCTGTTATTTAGCTGTTATGATAATTTGATTTAAGAGTGCGAAGGATATAAAAATGAAATGTAATTCAAACTAAGAATTTTTGCCTTTCGAGTTGGGATTACTTAATTTTGCTATAGAGAATATCATTTTCAATAAATATATTTCACTTAAATATTCACTTAATATATATATATATATATGGGCTTTA
This sequence comes from Argiope aurantia, assembly GCA_026543865.1. Lineage (NCBI taxonomy): Eukaryota > Metazoa > Arthropoda > Arachnida > Araneae > Araneidae > Argiope > Argiope aurantia. The sequence goes on from JAPMOR010085920.1 coordinate 392,268, forward strand.
AATGTTACAATAAATCGAATTCTTATAACTAATGTCTTAAGTTATAAAATTCTGATTTATTGTAACTGTGTAGTTATTAAAATGTTATATTATAATATAGTAGTTTTTATTTGAGAAATGGAATCAATGAATATATTTGCTCTTCTGATAATCATAATGAAATTAATAAAAGGCTTTTTTTTTCAATTTGAGTTTCATATACTGACAAAGAAATATATGAATAAAACTTTAGAATTCTACTTAATAATAAACATTGTGATATATCAAATAATTGATTGCATCGATATCAATTTAATGATTTTTAATAGATGGTATATGGGACGTTGCAATGTAAGCATAAATTTGAAAGATTCGTCAATTTGTATAATAAATTAATTTTAAGAGAGAGCAAATTGATAACAGAAAATTGAAAGATACTGATAAAAGATAAGAGAAAGCGATCAGATGTCACTGATGGAGAGTAACATTGAAATGGAACTGTGCCCATCTATTCACTTTTGGATCGATTAAAATCAAAATTAGAAACAGAATGATTTATGTAATCACGCAATTATATACCCTATTTCAATTATTCAAATAACTACTTTGTTTCGCCGGCACCCTGGGTTAGGGGTAGCGCGTTTTCCCCGTGATCTGGGCTTCCCGGTTCGAATGCTAGTTTGGGCATTGCTGTTCCTCGCCCTGTGCTCTATCTGTGAGGTGGGTGAAAGAGTCCGCTTGTAAAAAGGGGTTGTGCAAGCGAATGTGTGATTGTAATCTTCATTTGAGTTAGAAGTCAAACTTCTGCCTTCGGGTGCTTAGGGGTCCTTACCCCCAGCACCGAAGGCAGAAGTTTTACCCTGCACCCGGTTTCAGTGGTAATTCGGACCCGACGTCATCATTATTGCATTTTACAGTTGCTATGTTTGCATGCGTACGAAAGTACAAACCGACAGATAGACCTTTTTTCAGATTTGTTTTACACATTCATAAGCATCGGTATTTTAGAAATTAAACATGTATATCAAATTTTATTTCTATAGACTTTACGTTTTATAGTTATCTTATTTCTTTACACTCGGACAGGTGAACATACGGATATACTCTGAATGAATTTTGTTCGAAATTTGATAGGAATTAACAATTTAGATTAAATTTATAAGCCACATTTTATCTTCCTAGCTCAAACCGTATTTTTAAAAATTATCCTTTATTCAGACAGATGGACATACGTTTTTCAGACTCTTGAACCAAAAATATGCGATTGGAGTTCTAGGAGATTTGTCAAAATTTCGAGTTTGAATGCTTTGACGATTACAATACTTTCTCTATGAATAATTCATATATTAGAAAGTAAATAATGTGAAATGAATTTCAAGTATTTAATTTGTAAGTAAAATGTATTTACATAGGAAATTTCAATGATTTCACCAGAACTTCAAAAATCTTTCTGCGGTTAAATTTTCCTGTAAATGAGTTCGTATAATATCACATCTTTAGATCCTCAACAGTTATGAACTTTCGTGTTAATTAATTTCCCTCTAATTATAGCTACTTCTTAAAAGTAATAGTTCTTTGTAGCATCGTTAAGATTTAACTACTTTGATTAATTATATAATTACTTTACTGCATCACGAAAAATATAAAATTCAAAACACCATTCCCTTAAGATATGCTAAACTTTAGTTGTTGCAAACGCTGTTTTTTCTAATTTTCGAAACAGTAATTGCTTTCAGTTGTTGGTTATTCATTTGTCTTAGATTATTTCAGCAACTGATATTGCTATATAAAATGTTATTATATTAGTAACTATTTTATTAAGCATTATCATATTAGCTTTTTGTTGCACTGAATATTAATAGATTAGTGTTTTTTTTTAACAAGTTGAAGTTCTCGAGAAGTTTATTTTTAAGAAATTCTGTAACTTTTTCAGAAATTCCGCTTCATTATTTAAGCCTGCCGCCACTGACTGTAAATTTAAATAAAAATTTATCGGTATAGGAAAATTCACTGATTTCAACAGAATTTCAAAATTTTTCTGTCAAAAAATTTTTAGTAAACGAGTTCGTATTCTCCCTTCCTGTGAATGAGTTCGTATCACTCTTGGATCCGCAACAGTTATGAACTGTCGTGTTAATCAACTTTCCTCTAATTGCAGCTACTTCGTAAAAGTAATAGTTCATTGTGGCATCGTTAAACTTTAACTTCTTTGATTAATTATATAAATACTTTACTGAATCACTAAAAATATAAAATTCAAAACATGATTCCCTTAAGATATGCTAAACTTTGGTCGTTCCAAACGTTGATTTTTTTAAAAAATTTTCAAACAGTAATGGCTTTCAGATGTTGGTTATTCATTTGTCTGCGACGGATATTTCTATATAAGATGTTATTATATTAATAACTACTTTATTAAGCATTATTATATTAGCGTTTTATTGCCCTGAATATTAATGCATTAGTGTTATTTTGCAAATTGGAGTTCCCAAGAAGTTTATTCTTAAGAAATTCTGCTTCATTATATTAGCCTGCCGTACTGAATGTAAATTATAACATTTATTTTAAAATTTCGAAGCCTCCTTCTTAAAAATATCTTACAAAGTCCTGCCTGGAACGCACTTGGGAGAGTAATTTACGACATTAAACCCTTAAATAGGCTTCCTTTGACACATTTACAACTTCCAAAACAATCACCAAGTATCTGGTTTTTAACAGAACTGCGCATCTGCTGTTATCTTAACAGATGCACCGTTGTAAAGCAACGCAACAACTTCCAAGTAAAAACTTCTCACTGGGTGCAATTTATAAATACATTAACCATCACACTTCTCCAACACTTAGGAAGTAAGAATAATTATATCCTATTCTCTTTACCTTATGTGCCTTATCCTGTTGAACTTCATTTTTCACTCTCACCCAAATGGCCCTAGCTCCATTTTAAGAGCAAGATAACGAACGGCAATGATGGATAGCTGCTCCAGAACCATTAGTTTTTAGAAGCTGGTGGTTCCTGTCGGTTTTTTTCTGGAATCCGAAGTTTATTTGACAAGCATGGAAGGGTTTTTCTGTGCACACTTTAGCCTGGACTTGGAAGGATAATGTCTGACGCAGATAAATCGAATAGGTTGGTAATATTGGACAATGGCGAAATTTGGAGGAAGTACTGCTTCATTTTTTGGTGCCGTTGTTTGGTCCCAAAATATCATTTAGTCCCAGCTTCGCGTACCTATCTGAACTTTTTGGCTGTATTTAATGGTGTGTTGTGGTGATTGAAGTAGATGATCGAGGTAAACCGCGCATCAGCATTTTCTTTCGTGAAATCGCTTTTGGCTGTTTTATGTGATTAATAGTTGTTGAAAGCAGTTTTTTGTATCGAATAAAAACTCTAAAAAATCCAGTAATATTTCTTATTTTACCAGTTTTCTGAAATATTGGAAATAATTGAGGAATATTCATGTGGGTAAAGCATTTTCATTGTTTTATTCTTTTAACTATAACCCAAACAACATACATATATTGTACAATATTGCATGATATTAAACAATATTCACAATATTGTATAATATCGTTAAATATTTGATAATATAATAGTGCACAATATTGTGTAATATTGTTAATTATTAGATTATACAACACTGGATGGTATAATACAATTGGATGATATAATATTGATAATATTGTTAATTATTGGATAATATAATAAATATTGCATAATATTGTTAAATATCGGAAATATAATATTTTACAATATTATGGAACATTCTGTGTCACCATTGAAGTAAAGAGTGATAAAAACTTGCACATCTTACTGTCATCGATTGAATTCTTTACAGAAGTATTCTATTTTATTTCCTTATTTTATTATTTGGTCCCAAAATAACATTTATTCGAGAACTCCTGTACCTTTTTAATTGCGCTTAATGGTGTGTTGTGGTGGTTTATATAGATTATCGAAGTAAATATCTCACCATCATATTCTTTTAATAAGTCGATTATAGCTATATTTTGTGATTAATTGCGTAGATTATTGAAAATTTTAAAAAAAATTCAATGCTTTCTTTTTCGTGTGAGTAAATATTCAATTCAACTTGTGTATTCGCATGGGGAGGCTTGAAGAAGCTTTCCAATAACTTTAATTATTTAACTACTTTAATAACTACTTTACTGATTACTTTAATTGACATTCAGGAAATGGCAGAAAAGTTTGTATAATTCATAGGAACAATAAGAGAAATGAAACTAATAATGCTTCAGAAAAAAGGGAAAATATCAAAAACTTTATTCATTCTATTATATAACTATTTACACTTTTTGGCTGTGTTAATTGATCCTTAGTGATTAATCAAGGCCATGAATAAGGTAAGTTATATAATTATTAGTTTGTACTCATTAGATGCTATTGATGATTGGTTTGTACACACAAGGATATACAGTTAGGCACAAGTAGAGCTGTTAAATAAATTAAAAAGGGTTTTTGTAAACTACTGAAATGATGCAACAGTTGCATGTAAAAAGATGAAATCGTTCCAAACTATTTAGAACATATTAAGTTTAATAAAATGCTCATAGCAAGAAGAATTATATCTGATAATTAGTTAGCTTAAAGTATAATTTGTATTTAAATTTGACGAAGGTGTGTTGTTTTAATTGCGTTTACTGATACTTCAAAACAGAAAAGGATATCAAAATTAAAATTTATTTTTCAAACATTTATTTTCACAAATAAATTTGAAGAAAACATGTGTTCGATCAGAATGACTCAGTGGCGCTCCAAATCTTTGAGTTCAGATATTGAAGGCTGTGATTGAAATCGATTATTCCTTTGTATTTTTTTTTTCATTTTTTGTATAGAAAATGTAAAAAAGAAGAGTTATCTAAGTTTGAATGAATTATGTAATTCTCTCTGCTAATGTTAATATTTGTCAACTGAAAGATATTTGGTTTTATATGGATTTAATTTTGTCCTAAATATTGAATAAAATGCTGTTGGCTGCATCAACTGCAATGATGCTATGATTTAAAAATATTAAGCAATTATAGCTGCCTTTGGGGACCTTATTCGCCGAGAATATTGGTTGTGCATAATTTAAATTTCTTAAAACTGAACTTAGTATTGATAACGTTTTTAATAAACTGTTACTGTCAAACTGTTATAGGCATTGTAGCACATTATTTTAATAGCTTCATTCTATTTACCACGCATATAAACGTCCTTAAAGGAGAAAAATCTTATGGTGTCATAGCATCGCTAATAATGTCCGAATAATCTATATCAAACAGTTCAAAATAATCTGACTCATATTTCCAGATTATTTTTAACGGTATTGCAAGCTCATTTCTCTTTCCTCATGTAAACTGTGTAAATAATATACAGAATTTTCATTTTTTAGTTTTCAACAATTAAAGAAATATCATGCAATTAGTTGTTTGACGAAGCAATGAAAACGTTATTTATTTCAGTGCAATAACGGAAATATTTCTAAAAAGTGTATGAATATCTGCTTTATAAATTGTCAAAATTCAAAACCGAACAGCACGATAAACTGAACGGGTATCCATAAATAGAAATGTTTTGTATTTTATAGATATTTTACTGAAAATTTATATATATTTTTATTTTTAATGTATAATTTTATAGAAAAAATATAGAAATAATTTTTATACAATAATATTTTTAGAAGTTATTAAAAAATATCCAAATCTTGTATAATATTGAATTAATAGAAGTTCTAATCAAATTTTGAAACTATCGTTTTGAGTTTCCATATTCATACACTCCAAAATATATCTGTACTAAAGTTGATTGCTGTAGGGTTAAAAGGCATAGAAAGCGGCAGTAAACGGATGCACGTATTCTCTATTTTTATTATTAAAAAGATATAAAAAATAACGCATTGTGAATAACTGCTCCCATCTAAAGAATTGTTTTTGTATCGAAGCAAATAATTTTCTAAGATTAAATTTTCTTTTATGAAGCAATCAGATGGCATATTTAAGCGAATTTTAATCAAAAGTTAATTTGTGCAGTTGGAGAATATTTCCTTTTATAAAATTCCATCTCTTCTCTTCGCTGAATATTTTATTAACTTTAAAGAATCCATGCCATTCTTTTTTTTTTTTTTTACTTTCGAAGCGAATGCTTTCCCATTTTTCTGCAACAACAAATGCAATCAGAAGATTTTATCCAAAATGTGTAGTTTCCGGGAATGTTTACGCCTTCTAGTCACCTGATATAAAAGAATTCATCAAATTTAAAAAAAGTTTAACGAGGAGTAACATATTATTAAAAATGTAATTATTCATTAATGTATTTAAAAGAAAGCTTGTTATTAGGTTGCTTACGGCATAAGCTTGAAAACTAACTTCCTATCTAAAATTAAATTTAAAAATATTCATAATTTTCATAATTAATTTCTGAAGAATTCTTTTCAGAAATAAATTGTCTAACTTATATGATAAAATAATTTTTATCATTTAAATATAATTCTATTGTAATATAAAAATTGTAGTTGTTTATATGCATTCAATATAAAATTATGAATTATTATTTGATTTAATAGGCTAATTCAAAGTATTTCTAATTTTATAAACCTGATTATTGGTTAAAACAAGAGCAGTGATGACTGAAAATTCAAAAGGAAAATACATATTAATGAATGGAAAGTGTTGCTCTTTCAGTTTAAAAAAAAATCCAATTATTGTTTTTAAATTTTTAGCAAGGTTGATAAATGTTGTAAAAAAGCAGGCATTTATTTTTTTAAAGTAGAAAATATTTATTTTATAGCTATACTAACTAAATATATTATTATTATTATTATTATATTTTTATATTATTATTATATAAATTTATATGTAAATTGTATTTTTATAATAATATTATTACTATTATATCATTATAATATTATTACTGATTATTATTATTGGTCATTATTAATTTTTAATGGTAATTTGACAACCTAAACAATATATTAGCTTTTATTTCTTTTCTCAAACAAAATTATATAAGAAATTACATTTTATGCTCAAAACGATTAAAAATTAAAACAATATTCATAATTTTTACTGAGTAACTTTTATAAATATAAAAGGAATACTTATCTATGTTAGGTTTTATGTGCAAATAATTCTGCAACGATTTCAAATAATATTTTCCAATGACATATATGTGAAGTAAGTGAAAGCATTTAAATTTTACATTATACAAAACTTTTCATAGCAAATATGAAATAATGCAAATCATATTACAACATTATGAATATATACTAAATAGGTTAGTTATAAAATCCTTGAGGTTTCATTTTCTAGAATGGAATAGGTGTATACTGAAATTGTCTCAAATGGTGACAACATTTCTGAATATAGCGATTTGAAATCATTCTTTAAAATCGTAAGTGTTATCCAAATCGTTTTCTACTTCTATGTTATTTTGCTAGAGATTCTTCTTAAACTATTTCGAATATAAAAGCTTTCCTTTTGAAAGAGTTCTGTTCTGTAATTTCATATGTAAATATCTGAAAATATATTTAATTTGCGTAAGGGTAGAATTTTGTAAAACACGTATAGAATGACGTATAAGTTGTAATGTTAGAATTTCTGCTAGAATAATGGATGGAAATTATGATGACATTTTAAAAATCTATTTCTTTTAAATTTTGTTGCCGCCTTTAAAACTACGTGGATAATCTTTTTTTAATAAATTATCAAAATATTAATATTTCAAAAATAATACTATGCGAAAATATTTTTTTATATTACGTTGGGGAATTCTTTATATTAATGGAATATCTGCATCATTATACTGTCATCAAAATGTAGGGCAATATTTAAAATAATTTTAAAACCAAACATTTAATAAATAAAAAATTGAGAATGGCACAATATTTTATCGAGATTTAGTAAAGCATTTAATTCTAAAACACACCTAGAGTATTATATCATAATATAACTTATCAAATAAGTTAATTTTGTATTTCTTTACCAAATTCATTTTGTTCTTGTTTTAGATGCAACTGAAATCATAATAAA
>JAPMOR010085920.1:400674-422540 GCA_026543865.1 Argiope aurantia
TTTAAAAATAAATTGAAGTTAAAGCTGAGAAAAGTAAAATTGAATTCCAAATTAAACAATTTTAATAAATAGATTTTAATGAAAAAATTAACAGCATATAATTTTAATAAATAAAATCAATCTATGAGTAATTAGATTATTTTAATATTTTTATGAATAATAATTTGATAAATAAATAAATAAATTTTGTTAACGTAAAATATATCATATTTTTAGAGCAAAAACAGCATAAGAAAACTCCAAAAATGTGAAACACAATTCCAATGTAACAAATTTTTAAAAATGTGATAATTTTATTGCTTTTCGTTATTTAACATTATATACAGTAGTTAAGTCCTCTAATTTGTAAAGAATTTTAGAAAAGTATTCATTTCGGTCATTGAAGAATTCATGAAAGCTGTATTCACAGATATATTTAAATGTAGAAAAAAGTTCAGAATTATAAGCTATTTTAAGTTTTAGTTTTGAAATAACTAAGATAAATTCGAATTATATACGATCTTAAAATATTATGTAAATAAGAATTTCAAGAGACCGGTGAAAAATTCAAATATAAATTAATTCAAATGAAAAAGATACAAATTATTCAAGTTTCTCAGTATTTTAATTTTATTTTGGAAATATTTTATGCTTAATAACTTTATTTGTAGAAATTTAAACAAAATTTAATTTTTTATCATTACATAGTAATAATATTTTTAGAATTAAAAATTCCCCCAATTATAAATTGATCAACTTCCGTCAAAATACTTGATGAATTAAAAATATATATATTTACTTTGCATGACATCTTTCGAAATTTCTATAAAAATACATTATGTTATAACGAACTAAAATTTTAATTAAAATTCGTTCTAGCGTGGGTTGAAAACATTTCATTTTTAATACTGATTTACTTTAAAAAAATTAAATCATATATTTCACGCTGAAATAATTCTTAGTTTCCTTAAACTACTAATTTAAATAAACTACCATTGAAATGCATTTAGTTTTATTAACCTTTTTATGTTCCATTTTTGTAATATGAAAAAGTATCCAAGTTTAGAATTATTTCTTTTACAAATTAAAAGTTTTTCATTCTTTATGACTTGTATTAATTCAAAAATTTGCTTTTTAAAAAGCATTCATGTATTGTTTCATGTATTCTTTATTTCAAAAATCCTTTTAAAAGAAAAATATTTTTAGTTTTTAGTGAAAATAGTTAAGAAAAGAGCCGCATGACTTACTTTGAATCTGAATTGTTCGTAATTTGAAATTAAAATATACTTTCTAATATACATGTGGTAAGTGATATTTATTAATTATAAAATAAAAATATAGTTTAATAATGTATCACAGAATAGAATTGTTTAAACTAAAGTCTTAGATATGGTTTAGTTTCATAAAAAAATCTGAAATATTATGAACATACAGTAAATGAAACAACAATTCATAATTAATTAATATTTTATTTTGATTAATATCTTATTTTTAATGCTTTTATCAGAATAAATATAAAAATAAATTCATTTTTGCAAATTCTTAGAAGTCTTTATGAATGAATTCAATTTTAACTAAAAATTTAAAGAAAAACAATAATTTTTAATTTTTTTAAAGAAAGGCAATAAAACAACTAATTTTTCAAAAATGATGTTATTTAAGCATTTACTATTATTGTAATATTTAACTATTTCATAACCTTATTATTCTACATTAAAGATTTTAAAAGGCACAATTAAAAGATTAATTTATCAATTAATCATAAATCGTTCAAAAGGAAATTAAATCTGGGTTAATTCACATTTTTGATCATACAAACAATTGTTTTATACCGTCTTAAATTTTTATATTTGAACATATATTGCTCTTCGATTTTAGCATAAAATATTTACAAGTAAAGTTAACAGAAAAGACAATACTTAGGCTTAAAATTTGATTTTTTCATCAGCGTTATCGAAAATTTAATATCCCAAATGGTAAACGCAAGAAGACTTTATTTCTCTAAAGTAAACGTTTTTTAAAAAAATATTTGGACACCGTGTAATGATTTTGTAAAAAATATTTCCCGAGTTATATTTATTGAATAAATTAAGTCTTTTTATTGGTTCTAGTTAAAAACTCTTCAGTAGCAAATATTTGTTCAGAATTGAGCTCTTTCTCCCTAAAAAACTCTGAATAAATATCTTATAAATAAAAATGAGCAATTTTAATGAATTTCATTATGATTTAAAAATTCTCCAGGCATTTTTAGTACTAAAGAACAACAATGAAGTCAATTGCTACGTCAATTTTTAAGACAAGAAAAAAAAATTTCAGAGCTTTAAAAGGGTTGTTAAAATTAAGAAAAATTTTAGAAAAAGGTCTTTACAGCGATGTCATTGCTTGGTACTTGAATGCTATTTGTAAAAATACAGAGCATAAAATGATTTTACTTTTTGGGCTGATTAATATATTTTTGTTAAGATAAGCAATTTTGATTCCTTTTCTTTTTATGTTTCATAATAGTTAAATTAAAGAAAACAATTAATTTCTAATTTAGCACATTTTTATGAAGAAAAGGTAGAGGATTTTAATTGAAAATGTATAAAGTAAACGATACCATCAACAATGAAAATACCAAAAAAAAAATAACTACTGAAACGCTTTTATTAGCGAAGTAAAATTAGTACATCTAATTCTTAAATTTAAAATTACTTAACAAATCAAAGCTATTGTCTTCTTCTTCAAACCATTTAAATTGAATTGACAGGAAATTTTTACATGATATGCATAAAAAATTATTTACGTATTTTCAAAATGTTTGGGTATTTGTTTCTTATGAAAATGATTTCCATTTCTTATTTTATATATCTTCCATTGAATATCTCTATTTTTGTTTTATTATGCAAACAATATAAAATATTTAAAAATGGTAACTAATGAAAACGAAAAAAAAAGATTTCTCCTCTGATTTCATAATAATTATTATATATTAAAATTAATTAGTTGTAATTTCTTTAATATAACCCTTCCTTAATATAATTATTACTATTCCCTGACTAAAAGAATTAATTCCATCAAGAAATAGCCTACGTTTACTATTTTATATAAAAAATATTTAATTTTTATATCAGTTGTATAGTCATTAGATGACTTTGTTATAAGATTGGTAATTTAAAAATTTAAATTACATTTCTCTAAATTATTTCTCATGATGAATCTATCTTTAATAAGTTTTAGTTTTATTCCCTACTCAATATGAAAATCATAATTTAGGCCACACATAAATTAAAATGAGAAAGTTTAACATGGTAAATTCTTTTTTCTATATATTTTTTTAAAAAACTAAATGAATGCGAACTTCTTTCCTTACAGATGCTCTACCAATCCATTGTCTTAGTTTGCGCAAATACATAATTAGAATTCAATTCACACCTATCTTATATGCTAGATCTCCATTGACCTTTTATAAAGACACACACACACACACACACACACACATATATATATATATATAGCATTACTTCCAGCATTCTTGTTATACGAGAAATGTGGAATGGGAAGTCTAGAGCCTTACCGAATGCGCTGCCCAGACGCTGTATTTCTTAACACAATTAAATAACTGGTACTTGGTTGTTGAATGCACTGCTGTAATCAATACATCAACAACGATTCAAGATCAATTTGCAGTTCTATCTGGAAGATTGACAGGTATAGGTTTTAAGACACGCTACTACTACTTCCTTTACTTTTTTTTAAATCATAGCCAGTCACCCCGTTACCATAAAACTAAACCGTAAACAGGAATTATTGTGACTGGCTGTTACGCTCATTAAATATCCAACTTTTTGCATAAGAAAACAAAGGGTCAACAAAAGTTCAAAGAAACTTCAAATTGTAAAAGGTTAGAAATATTTTCTATGATTTCTTTTAATATTTTTAAATTTCCCGGATATAGTAATATTGTATTAAAATTACTGTCCATAATGAATCTTCCTCTAATTTCTTTGACTTCGACACATTTTGTTATGTAGTACTAAAGCGAGTCTATTTCCCCACATATACATGTGCTGCCTTGCATCTTTTCGAATCTGTAGAAGTATTCAGAAAATCTTCCATGTCCCGATATAATTTCTACTTCTTTTAATAGTAGATTTTCTGTTTTACGTTCGAAAGAATTTCGGATACACTTTGCATTTTCATCTGACTAGAGGTTGATCAATGCTTTACCCTTCGCATATGCAACCATCTTCTATGACTATCTTGTAAAAGACATGGTATCTGTTTGTTGAACTTAAAATAAAATGCACGCTGGAATGAAACAATGGGTTTCTATTTTTATACACTTAAAACATTCGATGTGATATCCTCAAATTCTTGTAAACAAACGTCAAAGCCACTTTTACCTTGATTATATAAAACAGGACGCAGAATTCTGAACTTTCTTCCTTTTAAATAACCCTGTATAGAATATATTTCATTCATTCGACAGTTTGCATTTTTAACATTTTTAATTAATATAATTGTCAATAAACACGTTCTTTTTTTATTTTTTCCTTGTACATTATTTATAATAGAATATTTTCTTTATTTTCAGGTAAGAATTTCTCATGTCAAATATACCTGACCACTCTCGAATGTAAAGATCCTGAAGGTAATATTTCATTTATTACGGTGCTTAAGGAAATATACAGCTATAAATTTTTAATTTCGACAAAATAATTTGATTTTCCGAAATGTTGAAGAGTTTCATATAGATTATGGTTTGATTTGGTTATTTATCTTTCACTCGGCTTTTTTCGGAAAATTTAAGAAATATTATTGAATCAAAATGTTTTTTGCATCTTTTTAAAATTGAAGCAGTTAACTTTTTATTATTATCTGCTTAGACATCTTATTATATTTTTCTAAAATTGGATAATTTTTTAAAAATAATTTTTGTTGCATAATTTACAAAAATCCATTTACTGTTGCACAAAAATGCATTGTTTCATCAAATATTTAATTTCGTAATTTTTTTCTTGACTGCAAGCCAAGGAAGAAAGCTTCTGTTAGTTTTCTAACCTTCTTACATGATAAATAAAAGAGCGTCGATTCTATGAAGCAAAATCTAATTAGGAATGTTCTTGCATAGAATAATCATTAAAGGTATAAAGGTATTAAAATAACACAGCGTCTGTCACAAGTTGATGCTTAAAAATAATATTTTAATGAAATCATAAAAATATTTAATTAAAAATAAATTGAAATAATATGTCCGGCAAACAGCTGGTCGCCAAAAGCGGCTAGTATAATAATTGTTTATTGTTACTTCTTTTAGTTCCAAGTCAATATATGGCCAGTAAACCGTTTTAAATCAGATAATTTTACTTTTATTAAATACTTAAAAAGTTTCAGATTCAGAAATAAACATGTATGCATATTTTTAAATGTATTTTAATAAAATAAAACATTTGAAATAAATTATCATCTTTTTAAAGTTTTATCCATAATTATTATTAAGTTATAATTATATTTATAATTAATAATTATATTTATAATTTTGGAAATTATTCTATAATTTACAAAATTATAAAATAAAATTTGCATAAAATTTTGCATATGATAAATAAATTTTATTTTATATTTTAATATAAATAAAATTTTCATAAAATTTTGTTAATTACAATTAATTTATAAAATTTTAAAATAAATTTTGCTCAAATCACAAAAATTGATTTTATTTCATTGCGACTTCAAATAAAAGCTATCTTTACAAATCATTCACAAAAAAAAATATGCATATTACATTTTTTTTTTTTTTTTCCTTATTCATAAATGCTTGAATGAAGAATTCTTACACAAGTACTTACATAAAGAAAATTCATTAGGAAGCTACGGATAGAACTAATAGGACTATTAACTATTAAATACTACTCTATAATAATTAGAAGCTAAATTATCACTAGTACTGATATCAAAAGCACTAAATTACCAATTTTTAATTCTGATTTTTATTAAAAAATCGTTAATATGTGATGTATAATTTTAAAACAGAAAATGTCATTTTTCTTAGTATTTTTACTCTAAGAACTTATCAATTCATTCTAATTTATTTTTTTTACCGGCCCAGCGATGAAATAAACGAATATTTCTCGTAATAATTAGCATAACTATTTCTCATAAATCTTATGAAACCTTTAATAAAACACGGCCAGAACAAAAGATTTCTTAGTAAAAGAAACTTTTTCACATATTTCCCGAAATATCTTTCTAGGTAATTAATCCAATAGAGATGCTTTTGTTTTCAGTGGGCATGCAATTAAGATTGGAGGTTTTTATGCCGGATAATATATCCATAAAAACCCAAATTAATATTATGAATAATATCAGTAACTCCAATAAATCTGGATACATAGAGCAAATTCATTATGCCTCAATATTTATTTTTTGGTGGGAATAAATTCGTTTTCTTCTTATATTTTTGGGAAGAAGAGCAATGAATTGTGATTCTACGTTTAAGTCAATTGCTTATTCGTTTGCAATTGTTATTAAATGTTCATGTATGTGTATTTTGGTAGATGTTTTTTTTTTTTTTCAAAATTTTAGCAGTGTAGTTTTTTTTTTTTTTTACATTTTTGAATAAATGATGAAAATATTCATATCATCCACATATCTTCTTTCCATAAAATTTTGAAGTGCGTTTCTGGCCGATTCAGTTCAGTTCATTTTTACTAACGTCCCGTTTTAAAGCAACACTAGGGCGATTTTTGAACCAATCTCGTAAATTTGAAGGACAAGGATTATATCTGAGCTGGCACCCTCTCACCAAACTTCCGCACCCCACTAACGGAAGACATTTGGCCCCGACGGATTTGACGTGCACCAAATCCGCTTATACGCCGGTTCTTATGTTGAATCAGGCCTCGAATTTGAAATCTTCGGGTTCCGAAAATCCTGACCTTACCACCACGCCTTCGCGGCTATTAGGTTTCTGACCGAAAAGATTGTAGTTATGGATTTTAATTATATAAAGACATTTTTTTAATTTTTGAAATGATATTTTTATGTCTGATCGTTTATTTCCTTTTGTGAAATTTAAAGCTAGAATTTAAAGTACAAATTAAATATCAGCTATATTTAATATCATATCTTGAGAATTCAAAATTTCTAGCTTTTACGTATATTTTAACAAATAGTGTTTATAAATGTTTTGATCACAGAAATACTTCAGCATATTTTTTTAAACTCCCATCTTAAATGCAAAAATAGCAATGAGAAAAATAAGTAAATTAACCACTTTTTTAATTTTACAATCTTTCCCCTAATGAAACCAATACTGAAATTCTCTAAATGCTTTTTCAATAAATCTACGGAAACAGATATCACTCCAAAAGTCTTCCTTCTTTTGTCAAGTATTATTAACTGAATACTTGACGCGCGTACTTTGTTCATTTGATGAGCTCGGTAGATAGGTTTGTTTGTCAAGGAGGTTTTCTGAGAATTTTAAAACGATGTACAAGCATGTATTCGGTTATTAGCCATGAATAAGTAGGGTCCTCTTTTGTGTTGCCAGTACATCAACACCTTTAGAATACGTTCTATCATTACGGGTTTTTGAGGAATATATATATATATATTACCATTTGTTTTTAATCGTCCAACATGCTGAAATTAAAAAAAATCGTCTGATTGTTTTAATTAAAATTTTATTAGGGAAAATACTGAGTGACTCCATAATTCTCTTCTACTTCTGATCTTCTAAACACCCCTTCTAATCCTGTCAATATTGCTTTGTTCAGAAGAGGCGGAGTGTTCGGCTGTACACGCCCCTTTTCAGGAAAGACAGGCCTCAGCACGAAAAGGGACTGCAGGATTCCGTTTCATCGACAAAAATTAGATTGAATTGATCAGTACGGGGCACTTTTTCTCAGTCCTAATTTTTGCTTTAACCACAATAGGTAGATGCATTTGAGACACCAAGTTTGAAAACATAATAAATAAAGAAAAAGAAAAAAAAAGATACCAGACAAAAGCATAAATAGTTATAAGTGAATATAATAATTAGGAGTATTAGATATTTTATCAGGATTTTACTTCTAAGATTTAAAATCGTCTTGCAGTTTGAATAGGTTTATTATGGCATCTAGAAAGAAAAAGACTATTCTGTTGTTTTGAAAGAATAACTACAGTTAACATTATTATAAACATACAGAAAGTAACTTATAGACAGAAATGAATCTGGACAATCGATAAGTCAAAGCCTCTTCATGGTAATATAATTTTAAAGAATGAATTTTATAAACAATGAAAAACAAACGAATAGATCTTTTGTTGTGTAAGTACATTTTATAAGATCATTTATGTATGGAATAATCTTTTTTTACAATGCCACAAAATATTATAAACAGTCTATAACTTAAAATTATTTCTAAATCATGTACCTAGTTTCTATTCGTTAAAGAACCAAGAACCCCATTCTGTATTGGCACTTTTATGCAAAATCTAATCATGGACAAGGTGATATTAACAGTGTTATTAGCACTGCCATTTCACCATCAAGTCATTAGAATAAATAACCATTTGGCGCAAAGCAAGCGATGCTCAAAACAAAGCGAAAGAAAGAAAGAAAAAATAACTGCTGCAAACGCTTTTCAAACTCTCAAAATATGTCATGCAATTAGCGAACACTACCAATCTGCGTCTTCTGTGACAAATTTCCAGAAAATTATCTCTCTCGCTATCGGCGAACAAGTCACGGCTAAATTCCCTTCCCTCCCTCACTTTGCCAAGTCACACTCCCATAGAAAAAGTCACCGACAGCTGTTTCCAAACACTTCGTACACTATATTTCATTTTCGGCATTTCTCGGCGATTGATATTGATGTGCCGGAAACATTCGGATATACTCCCTCCCTTTCGGCAATTAACGGAAAAGTGGTCTTTGAAAGGTTCAATTAGTGGACATAGATTTTTTTGGACTTCAGCTTAGTATTATTATTATTATTATCACTATACGCCAAAAAGTTGGAAATATGGTTCAGCAGTTTTAAATATTATCAATTCATTTACTTGATTGTTGGCGTGGAAAATAGCACGGAGAAAAGAATATGACTTCATCTCCTTTGACTTTGGTGATTTGGCTGCTTTTTTTATTAACTTTCGTTGATGATGATGATGATTTTTGTGTCACTGGCGATTTTTCTAGATTTCGTAAAATAATTTTTTTTATTTCTTTTTATTTTTTATCTTTTTATATCCATTCCGCGTTTGAAGTTTTTTAATGATGTCCCCTCGTAGCGTATGATTTGGTTTTTTGGAGTAGTTTGAACCCGAAATGAGGGACCAGAGAAGGCAATTTGTAACAGACGGTTCGTTACACTCTCAAAGTGAGACTGGTTTAAGTACTGCTTGGGGGGTGGCAAACTTCTGGCTAATTTGTAACAATGCAGAGGATTCTGTTTGATAAATCTCTCGGTAATCAAATTTCTCGCATCATTACAGATGCAATTTAAATTCGAAAGACGAACAAAAGGCATTACACTTTATTCAGTCACAGTTTCTTCATTATCCAGTTAAAACGCTGAAAAAATATCAGTTTTTTTTTATCCACGTTAAAATGAAAAGACATTTAGAATTAGATTTTTAAAATTTTGATTGTTTTTATCTCGCTCGGTGAATTCGTTTCTTTTTCACCTTGAATGCAGCAAAAGTGGTATTTTTTTGACACCAATAAAAAAATTTAATATTCTTTTTTTATATATTTCGCAGAATTACTATGAAATTCATTCAATTTACAGCAATAAATTCACTTTTAATTCATCAATGAAATAAATAACTTTATTTTGCGCCATTAAAGTCAGATAGCGAGAAATGTGAGTTGCTTTTTGTCTTCTTTTTAAAAAATTATTATTTATATTAAAGTTTTATTAAAAAATAAACAATGTTTTCATCTGTTAAACATCATACTCCATGCTTTCATGCATTTATTGCATTTTATTCTCAAAAATATCCTTAATTCAATGCAAAAGCAACATAGAATACATAGATAACCCAGTATTTAATGGATTTATTGCATTTTATTCTCTTAAATGCTTACAATTCAGTACAAAAGCAACGAGGAAGACATATATATATTCCAAGTATTTCATGGATTTTCATTTTTATCACAGCAATAAAAAGTTCGGAAACTATAAGATGTTAGATATTAGAAAAATGAATCAGTTAAGGAATTAAAGATTTGCAGTATAAAAATAAAATGTTAATGCACTAAAGATATTTTTATGACAGCCATAAGTATTTCAAAATATATTTCTTAATTGTAGTAAGAAACTGAAGTATTAATAGTAAATTAAATCTCTTATTTTAATCTAGAAAAAAATTACCAAACTAGCTACGATCAAAAAGTTTTCCTTCCCAAAGTAATGTTAACGAAGCTAAATTATTCTAAATGTTAATTTAGAATTAAATTTTAATACCATTCTGTGTGGTTTAGAATAAATTCTTGACTTCATCATCTTAGATTCACATTCCATGGATGTTTCTTAACTCTCTCATTCTTAAGATTATTCGAATTCAGGTATTTCAGAGTACTAAAACAATAGAATTTCACTTTCAAAAATAAAAAATTCCCTAGCCCCTTAAAATCCGCCATCACTGCCGTTGTTCTATAGGAGTTGATATACGAAAGAGGATTAATAGCTAGTAAGCAAATATATGTTCGAGCATTCTTTGAGAGTTCGTAGTAAACCTCCCTGTTTTCCAAACTATCAGTGCGAGAGCTTATAATGAACAAAATAGGCCTCAGGTTTGCAATAAAAGTTTTCAGTGATATTAAGGCATCTTATATACCAGCCATGGTTTCGTTAATTGAGCGTTTTTTCGTCCTGCCTAAAAACAAATGACAATCCATGGTGAATTGAATAGTCGTTGCCGTAGGCTGAAAAAAAGTTTGAACCCTAAAAGCTATCACCGACTGCGAGCAATCTCTCGCATAAGAAGTGATTCCCGGAAGGAAATAGAGGTAACTCGACTCCACATTATTAATGTATTTTCTCGGAACCATTCTTCATGGCAGAAGTTTTTCCTCTATATATCTATAGTCTCTCCTGATGTGAAATGTTTGAAAATAGTGGATTTCACCACATAGCCTTAGAGTATCTTCAAAATAAAACATTAACTTAATTAAACAAATGCATGATAAAATTTTAGTTAGCAATAATTTCAACATTTATTACGATGAAAAAAATCAGAAATAGTCCACTATTTCGATTAATTATTTTTCAGCTTTTTAATAAAATGAAGAAGGAAAAATATTCTTGATTAAATTATTCTTTCTTTTTTTTTTCTTCCTTTAAAATTCGTTTCCAGGAAAATGATATTGTTATTAAAAATTCAAATAATCAAATTAAATGTTATTTGAATCACGCTTAATATTTCTTCAACACTTGTACGCTCTCATATTTAAGATTCAAATGTTAATGATAAATAAGCAAGAATAACTTAATTTTAATAGAAACAATAAAAAATTTATACATCTTTAATTAATTACAGAATTACTGATTCTCAACCATATATCATTTGACCTGAAATAATAAAAGCTCTTGCTTATTCATTTAAAAATTAAGTATCTAATTTAAATGATGAGCTTCAATTAATATTTTGTAGCTCGATTTAATTAATAATTTCTACTTGTAACGTTCAATTAAATGCCTCAAATGGATTCAAAAGTAATTAATTTAAACCTTTAATACGGCTGTGATTTTTTTTTTTGCTCATTTTTTTTTCTAATTTTTTATTGATCTTTTAATAGGAAAATTATATGTTTCAGATGCAATTTGTGATCCGAATAAAAGCAAATTAAAGATTTATTTAATAATGAAATAAAATTTTATTCAGGCTCTATTTTCCTAGAAAAAGAATCTGAATTGCATTTCTCCGTTATTCAGTTCTAGTATATTAATAAATTTTACATATTATTTAGTTAAATGAATTTATTAAACACTTGAAATTTGTGAAAGTATTATTTAAAGATTCAAGAAAGTTGCAAGAGTGTTATTTCACTGAATAATTTAGGTGACTCTTTGAATTATAATTTTTTGAGACAGCATGAATTTTAATTAAACTCGTAATATCTTGTAAATATCTCTTTAGATTCAACGAATACAATAAACTGAATAATTGTGAAGCGAATTCAATTTTGTAATATTTTTTAATACTAATATCATATAATTATTTTCAAAGTTATAGCTTTTTAACAATTGATTAAAATCATCTATAACTCAAAAGATGAAATTTTACGAAGGAACTAACAAAGGATCTTTACTGTTTTCATGTTAGAGTGTTTAATAAAAAACATGTCGTTATCTATACTTATAATAAAGCTCAATGTGTGTGTGTGTGTGTGTGTGTGTGTGTGTGTGTGTTGGCGCTCTACAGACCAGACCATTCAACCTACAGCTACCAAATTTGGTACGTGTATACCTTGGAGGCCGGGAATGTGCACCTGGGGGGTATTTTTTCGAATTTTTAACTACAATTTTATTTATTTAAAAATTAAGCGAAATTTTGACGTGTTTCTGCTATAAATGCCGAAAATATTACCGCACAAAAAAGATTTTTACATGAAGTTAAAGATAAAAAATTTATCTTTTAAATGATACTACTGTTTTAATCTTAAAATTAAATTTCTATTTTTAATGAATTTTTAAATAAATATTTTAACTATGTTTTTCAATAATTTTTTTCGTCAAAAATAAAAATGAGGATTAAGCACGTTTCGCATTCCTGAGAAAAAATTAGCTTTTTTCAAAGTGTTGCCATCACATTCATTAAAGCTCTAACTGAAAATAAATTAAATCTTTTTGGAAATGAAATCTGCAAAATTATAATTTTCGGCAAGTGTCTGTAAGAAATGAAACAAATATGAAATATTATTTTTTCTAAAAAATAAATTCAAGAAAAATTATTTTATGATCTTTTACACTCTCTATATAGGGTGTTTATTCAGTCCCCGATCCATTTTGATATTTAGTGACTCATAAAATAATGAAGATGTAAACAAACTTATGGCATTTATTGATGGAATAACTCATATATTTTCCTTTTCAGATTTGAATATTTTTACTTTTGTAAATATCGTCTGCGCGTGTGGTAAATTTCAGATAATTTCATTTTCCAGTCTAAATATCTGTACTTTTCTAAATATCGTCTGCTTATTAATTGCATTTTTCTCTCTTTTGTTTTTGGCAACTATTGAAATGTTATGTTTACTTTTGATCTGTTTGTCCAATGTAGTACTTTTGTATGTGATGTTTTATTCGATCGGATATTAAGGAGAATGCAGACACCACAAGAGAAAGCACAGATTTTATGGTGGTCATAGAGTTAATTTCCAATCAATTAAATCACTGACTTTTAAGAGTTAATTTCAAATCACTTAAACTGATTGATTTATGAAGATTTGAATATCACTATTCAATAAAAAAAGGATAATTTTAGATTTTTCATCGATCGTTTCAAAGAAAATACGCCAATAAGCGCGCAGGTTTCTCAAGATTAATTGGCCTAAGATTATGAAAATGGTGAGTTTTTCTAAATTTTTAACATTTAAAACTTCATAAATAAGTCTTAGTTGATCGTGGAAAATAGAAACCTTCATTCATTTATTTAAAATTTGATGTGTCCAGAATATTTATCAGAATATGATACCTTGCAGCATTAAATTTAGACTTCATAATTTTTGAAATATATTTATAAGCAGGAACAAAATATTATTATTGATTTCATTTCAATCCTTTTGAAAGCAAAACTAATAACTGAATTTTATACTGAATCTCAGAAATTTTTGTTGAATTATTGTTTGAGATATTACATAAACTATGAAAAATATTTTGTAGTTAACATAAGACTTAAATACCGAGCGATTCTGTTTGCAATACTCATATTCAATAATAATAATAATTAATAAATAACAATAAAGATGATTAATAAAATAAAACGCTTGGTTTTATTAAAAAATATCTTAATATTAATTGCAATTTCATCATTTACATTTTTAATTAAAGTTGAAGTTTTACCGGAAATGGCAACAAATTAGCAAAATATATATAGTAAATTGAACGAAACGATCTAAACAGTATAAGTTTGGTATGGCTATCAAAATTTGAAGATTAAAAATGTTTTGTTTGAGAATCCTTTAAGAGACCAGTTACTTAAAATATTTAATTGAAAACTGTAGCGAGCGGTAACACTGGCGAACCGGCTGGTCGCCAAAGGCGGCTAGTATATAATAAGAGCAAAAATGTCAACAGACTTGTAGCCTAAGTTTCAGTGACGTTTCATCATGTTGAAAGTAAATACAATGTAAAAATCATCTACAACACATTTTTTAAATTAATAAATGTAATAAAACGTGTAATAAATATTTTAATTAATAGAATTGTGTAATAAATAATTTTAATTAATAGCGCAATAAATTATTTTAAGTAACAAAAAAGTGTAATAAGTAAATTCAATAAATAGCGTAATAAATTATTTTAACTAATAAAATAGTGCAATAAATAATTTCAATTAATAATGCAATAAATTATTTTAACTAATAAATAATTTCAATTAATAGTGTAATAAATAATTTCAATTAATAGTGTAATAAATAATTTTTAATTAATTGTGTAATAAATTATTTTAGAATATATTAGAAATATAAATATTTCCATGATAGATTAACCAATTATTTTGAAAGTTAAAACTTGTCAATTCTGTTGCTCTTTGCTCATATTTTCATCATTATTACTTTTATTTTTGCAACATTGTTATTGTTCAGGCTCATCCTACTATTATTTTAAGTATAATTTGTATCATAGTTTTAATTAAAAATATATTTTTAATAACATTTTTTTCTTTTGAAAAAGATTGAATTATGTTTTCATATTTAACGTAGAATTAAAACATGCCATAGTTTATCCCTTCCTTAAATTTCATTTCAATTAATAATGTAATAAAAGTTCACAGATGTTAAAACATTAAAAAAAATTCATAATAATTAAAAATGTTTATAAAAAGACATTAAAAGAAAAATAATTCTAAATCCAATCAAAAAGTTTTTTCAATGAAATTCTTATCATATTACACAAGTTCTTCAATTTAAAATGTATATTTTTGATTAATTACAAAAAATTATTCTTATCTTCATCTAAGTACTTAGAAATAAATATAAATATAAAGGATACCACTTCTCTTTAAAACTTTTTTAAAACCTAATAACCGAAAATTTGCGTTTAACTTTTCTAATCTTCTGTCCATCTTCTGAAAAATGCGGGACCAAATTATCTAATGAAATTCGAAGCTTTTCAACGAAAATCGAATTTTTAGGTGACTGATACCACCTTTCTTCTGACGGAAACCATTCAATTTTATTTTAGCGGACTTCAAAAGAAAAGAGCAAATTATTTTTCTATTTCTATCTCTAATGATGTCTCACGGATGAATGTGGAGAGGTTAGGGGTGGAGATATAGGAGGCCGGTGGCAGGGAGGATCAAAAAGTCCCGCGACGTGAGGTACTCCACGGAATGGACAAATAAAAAAGAGGTCTTTAAAATTAGTTCTTAGACCGGATTAAAATGAGAGGAAATAACGCGAAAGAGACAGTTGTGAACGCTGAATTTATAACAGAAGAACCTGAAGAAAGGGAACCGTTACAAATTACCATGTTTGTTGGGTGTTTGGTAATTCTGACATAGAATAAAGTATGAAATTTCTTTATACAGTCTATGTTTCATAGATGGACCAACTAATGGAAAAATTCAATAATAACTCACGTTATCAATATTAAAGCCTCATTTCTAACATAAGATTTGAAATAAAGAAAATTGTTAAATCGCCGCTGCTTATTTTAAAGTAATAGTGAAGTATTTAGAAATACAAGTAAAATAAACTGAAAACGATTCTTGAGTTTTTTCACTTGAGAATTCAGCTACATAAATATAGACAGGTTCAATGATTGGACAAATCAATAATTGGTCATACAATTAAGACCAATTACTGACATATAGCTGAAATTCTAGAAACCAGCTAGAGTGGTATTCCTAAAACTTCCTCGCATACTATCTAATAGCGTTGTTATCACTCTCGCTATCTCTAATTGTGGATCTTGGATAAGGCCAAAAATGCATTGCATTGCACTAATGAAAAATATTCTCGAAATATAGATGTTTGGAGTAAATTTAACATTTTTACTGAATCTCTCGTACGATTTCGGCTATTTATCTCTGGTATTCGTTAAATCGACAAATACCAGAAAATTGAATATAAATTTTGGATGTTCTTTTTCCGACGACTGAAATAAAAGTTGATATAGTTATAGTCAAAATTTCATGTACATAAGTTCTTATGTTTCTGGGTTACTGCATTTAAATTCATGCGGGGGAAAAAAACCACCAACAGATTATCAATTTTTTTTCAGATTTTGTTTAAAATTTGGCTCAGATTTAAAGTTCAGTTGCTAACTATTAAATATTAAACCAAATTTTATTTGTCTAACCTTTTACGGTTTTCAGGCATCGATTTCATTTTTATAGAACAGATGAACATACAGACTTCCTCTGAAAGGATTTCGTTCAAAATTTAATAAAAATCTACGAATTTGGCGTAAATATCATATACCAAATCTCATCCATCTGACTCAGAGAAATTTTACGTTTTCATATTAACAAACACCAAGGATGTGTTTTCTAAACTCGGGGAAGTCTGAAATGTAGAGATGCTTCAAAATATCCAGTTCAAAATTTTTGATGATTACAAAATTTTCTTTTTAATTTGTATATGAGAGCATAAAAATATATTTTGGCGCTGAATTTATAAAGAAGATTCTTAGAATTTAAGGTCAATTCAAGCCTTCTATTCGAAACATGTAAAAGTTGTATAAGCTTTATTTGAAATACTTTTTTCATTTTTTAAAACCTTCTTTTAATTGAAAAAGCAGCATTAAATGGACTCAAAAACTGTGTTTAATATCATTACAACACGCGTTTGTACAAGTACAATCACTAAAACAATCTGGAATATTCATTCAATATATATATATATTGTTTGAAGCAGAAGGCAGGTTTGAAGACATGGACGAAACGTATAAACGTATATAAACGTCTCTCTTTAATATCCATCTCAGGAAAGCAATTTATTTACAAGCAGACGCAGCGCGACACAAAAGCAGAAGACAAAAAGGAAGAGCGAAAAGGGACGAAACAAATGATCACTAGTCTTAAATAACATAGGATTTCTGGCCACACCCCAATTCAATACATATGTTGAACTTTGACACCTTTTCAAGGGCACCGAGGATATCACTTTCTCTTGATACATAGTACTGATGGCGCATTATTTTTATAGAGGAATTAATTAAACCGAAAGTGGAATTGGATCACGAAATAAGAGAATATTTTTAAAATGAAGTTACTATGGGCTAAATTAAGATAAAATCTTGGAAATTAATTAAATTGAAATTAGAATTAAAATATCAAGAAAAAAAATAATAAAGCAAGACTTTTCTCATTAGATTTTTAAGTTCTTCTAGTATCAAATTTTATGAAGTATTTTAAAATATAGTAATTATAAAATAAATAAGAGAGAAAATAATTAAAAAATATTAGACTTCGAAATTTTTTAACTCGTGCATTTATTGGCTAAAAAACATAATATAACATAAAATATAATTTTTAAGTCATTTAAAGCCTTTTCCGATTCGTTATATCTATTATAAAGAATTAGTAATTAGCTACTGAGCCACAATTAATGGATATTCTATATAAAATTTTCCGAGGAAGAGAATTAACGTCTTCTAATTAAAGTATTAACATAAAAATTTCTATTTTCAAATATTTTGAGTGTTAATATTTATCAAATTGTCCCAGATCTTTTTAACTAAGAGACAAGATAAAGCGAATTAAAAATTCGGGTTTAAAAGTATGAACCATTAAATATTGAATATGCGCATTTTCGATAAAAACACTACACAATATTTTACAATTCATTGCAGTCTGCTCTTTTGTTTATTCAAGTCAATCACAGAAACGAATAATCAGCCTTAGCCATTAAACAGCAAAAGAATGTGCATTAGAAATTCAGTGAAAAATATAAAAATATTTTTCAAATCACACTCTAAAACAGTATTTTAAATCATTCGGAAAACATTAAAAATAAAATATATTTCAAACCAAATAATATGCAAATGGCAGTTTCAACAATAAGATCTCCATTAAAATAACACTTAAGTCCTCCAGCACACGACGCTTTTGCAAAACAAGACGCCAATTTATCCTAAGGGTGTAAAAAGAACTAATTTGGAGCACTCCGAAAACAACAAAAACAAATGATAATAGGCAGAAAATTTTCTAGAAAATAAATTATAGCTCACCCATTTCAGCGTTGAAGAAACCCAATCTTAACGGAATTTTATGCAAGGAGTATTTAGTTGCCGGGGGAGGAAAGGGGCGATTAATTGTCTGGTTGTCAGCGGCAAATGGAGCTCTCCTGCACAATCAAATTCCACCATTATCACTAAAACAAATGATGGGCCTGCAATTATCTTCTGGATTGAAATGAACGGGTTCAAACAGATTACTTTATAGGGTGAAATCGATTCTACTATCAAGTTTGGTGGGGCCCAATGCTTTTGAAGTGGATGGATATCAGGTAGATTAATTTTGTAATCCAGCAGACTTCGTTGGGAGAATTCTGGATTATTTCTTCCTCTGATAAATGAATGATGTGAATTCGTAGTCTGATTTATTAACAATTCATTTTTCAACAAAAGACAGATTTATCTGACACGGTAGATATCACCAGTGGAATAAAAGATAGATTTATCGCCCAAAGTTTTTATTTTTGTGAATAATAATCATATCTAAATTTGAAATTGCTGCTCACAAAAAATTTTAATGTTTATCTAAAAATATGAAAATCAAATTAAATTTGAAAGTTTGATAATTAATATTCATATATAAACTGCGGCATTTCAGACAAATATTTAAAAATTCTTCAAAAATAAATTTTAAAAAATTAACATTAAATTACTCGAATAAATGAATGATGCAAATTCGTAGTCTGACTTATTAACAGTTCATTTTTCAACCAAAAACAGCTTTATTTGAAACGGTCAGTTTCACCAGTGGAATAAGAGGTAGATTTATCGCCCGAAGTTTTTATTTTGGTGAATAATAATCATATCTAAATTTGAAATTGCTGCTCACCAAAATTTTCTTATATTTATGGATATTATCCCAATATTGAAATGAATTTTTTTAATTTTTAATTTTTTTTAAATTTTTTTAATTTAAAATAAAATTCAAAAACCTAATATCGGATTTACATTCGGTCAGTTATAAGATGGCCAGTAAGGCAGCGCATGCGTAGAAAGGCAGAAAAGTGCTGTTCGGTTGATGGCAAGTAATTGGAACGATGGAGCAACAACATGTCGCTTTTTTTTTTCTTATTTGAAGAGATTTGTAGAATTTGGCTATTATTTTGGCGAGAAAAAATTGATAACTTATCATAGATTAATTCCGACATTTTTTGCTCTTTGTTCTTTCTGATGCAAGGTTGTGATTTATTTTCATTTTATTTGCCATTTCTTTCTACAATTTTCTAAACTTATGTATGTTGACCTTTTTTTTTATTTTACCATGTTTATTTGGGTAAATATTCATCATTTTTATACGGTACTCAGTGAAAAAGAAAAATTCAGGGATTCCAAAACGGCAATTAGTTGCTATTAATGGAATGCCTGAATCTGTCTTATGAAACCTGTGACAAACTGTGACAAACCTGTGAAACCTGTGATAAAAGTCCCTTTCTGCGCATGCGCTGCCTTCAAATTGCCTTCAGATTGTAAAGCCGGCATTACATTGAATATGTTTTTTAATTCTTAATAGATGAATATTGATTAAAAGACTGACATTTATATTTCCGATTTTAAACGCGTTAAAGTTATTAGCCTGGATTCGTTTGTCGTTATTTAATTTTTAAAATTTGATAACTATATCATGAGTACAAAAAATGTACATAACACTATATCAAGCAAATCCAATTTATTAAATCCAATTATTAAAACAATAAAAAGTATTGTTACAAAATATGAAAAAAAAAATTGTAAATGTTTAAAAATAAGAGAAATAAATATTATGGAAATAAAAGTTATATCATTGAAAATATTATTATGTTTTTTAATTTTCAATTTGAGTGAAAATTATTTTTGTGCAAAATCATGCTTTAAATCTATAAGAGGGGAAAAAACGTTAAAATTTTTTATTAATTTTTATGGTAAATCTAATTTATATATTAAAATCTCCTTTCCTAGAAAGCACCTGCTCCCAAGAATCAAATCACAAATTTGGTAAATGTAAATCCAACTGTCTTTCCTATAAAGCACTTTGAAGTTTTTTTAACCAAGTACGTAGCATCGCTCAATTTACAGATATGAATGTAAACGGATAAATATTATCATGTTAAAATATTTTATAATATAGAAAAGACAAATAACCTATCTGCAGAAAAATTTTAGATCAATGTTTATCAGATCAACTTCCAAATTAAATACCATTTGTTTAAAGGTTTAAGAAACAAATCTGACCTGTCAAAACTTTCTGGAACGTCATCACAAGATTAAAAATGCAGAAAGTTTAAAATCTCATTATGAATATAAGAAATTTAATTTGCTGTAAAATTCAAACATACAGTTTTTTTAATCTTCTTCTTAACTTCCTTTTTTTTTTGGTTAACGTTTTGTAATTACTACTTGCACTAGAGTTGACAGGCCGTCACTAACTATAAGTCAGACAATAAGCAGATTTTACCGCCGATTGCTCGTAAAACTGAAAACAAAAGCTACAATCGAATTTCGAAATAGATTTCTCGAACAGTAATTTCATTCTCTTTTCAAAGTTGACCAGTAATCTGCATGGGAACAAATGGCGGAATTATGCATACTGTCTAAGGCACTTTCTCTCAATCGAGCAATAAGGCACGGCCGAATTGTTCTTTTCAAA
Source organism: Argiope aurantia (assembly GCA_026543865.1). Classification (NCBI taxonomy): domain Eukaryota; kingdom Metazoa; phylum Arthropoda; class Arachnida; order Araneae; family Araneidae; genus Argiope; species Argiope aurantia. The sequence continues at coordinate 421,654 of JAPMOR010085920.1, forward strand.
TCCACTCCAACAGCTTTTCTAAAACCCAGCTCTATTATAAGTCTGAAATCAGGAACACTGCCTCTGTTCATTTAGATTTCAGCCCTGACGCGAAGCAATTTCAAACTTCTCCACGGGTCTAGACACTGTCTGATTTTAGACATTAAAGCCAGACTGTCTTGTGGCACTTGAACAATATTCTTCCATTATGGAATTTGAGATGTTTTATCTAATTGAATGCTTCTAGATCCCCTGGGAGTACTAATCAACCACATTAACCCTCGGAAATTTATTTCCAGACTAATTAAATTGTGTGGTTTTCCTCAACCTGTGTTGAAGTTTATTAAGGAATGGTTATGTGTGTCCAGAGTGTGCTTATGATTTTTATTAATTTGTGACATGAAAATGGCATGTTTAGGAATCTTGGTGCTTCTAATTTTGTTTGATACCGCAAATGCTCGGATTTTTCACATTTCCACTTTACGTGATGTAAGATGAAAGTAGAATTTTGGGAAATTAGGTCATATTGGATCAATTGGAAGTTGTAATATGATTATATAAAATGGAACTGAGAATTTGTCTTTCTCTTTTAAAAATAAAAATTGGAGGCTTTGTTTGATTTCAAGCATTCAATTGCAATTTAAATTTTTAATCAAAGATATGGAGGTAAAAATGAAATCGCCCTAACATTAAATGCTTGTAGAAAGACTTTAGTTTATTTGTTATTTGAATCATTATATCATAAGTGTTTGTTTGTGTGTGTGTGTTTGGTGTGTGTATGAACATATTTTAATAGTTGTGTGGCTGAATAGAAGAAACTTTTGAAATTATATATTTGAATCGTGTGAGTGCGCGCGCGTTTGTGTGTGTGTGTGTGTGTGTGTGTGTGTGTGTGTGTGTGTGTGTGT
>JAPMOR010085920.1:427712-450976 GCA_026543865.1 Argiope aurantia
TGTGTGTGTGTGTGTGTGTGTGTGTGTGTGTGTGTGTGTGTGTGTGTTTCACTGCTGCCATTTGATAATAAACAATTGAGTGCAATTTCTGTACAAACTAAGTTATCATTTTTATCTATATAGATGTGAGTACTTAAAAGTGAAAAAGTTGACTGATCGTATACAGTTTTTTTTATTTGTTATTATTAATTGCTGAACTGTTGTGCCTTGGTTTTAGTTAGGGCTGCTTCGTGGGTCGGCGTTAACGTCCTATTAAGATACTGCATATATCTCTGCTCTCTCGTACAGACTGATGAATACGGTCCATATCCAGCTTAATGAAACCATGTGATCCAAGCCTCTATTCTAAAACAACAGTTTTAAACTTAAATTTGAGGAGAAATCATTCCGCAGTTTCAGGTCATTTTAAGGAAATATTATAGAGTCTAAAATAGCAATTGTGATTTAGGAATTTGTAGTTTAAGTACAAATTTTAAAAGCAAATATATTTTAATAGTTAATTTCTTTTTTTATGTAGAGGCATAAAATTCCCACAACAAACAATACTTTGGTTTAAAAAAATATTTTGCTTCGTTTTATTTCCTATCTAAAACGTCACATAATTTGTTCATTTCTAGAAATAAATTTAATTTTCATTCTAAGTTTTCAAACTCTTAATTTTGCTTTTATCTTAAAGAATCGTTCTTTTAAAGTCATAAAATAAAAACTGGCGTACCTCAATGTAATTACTCAAGATGTATAAAAACCCGAAATAACAATCCTTTATGAATGACGTATTATCAAAACTATTCTCTTTAAAAATACGCCACGACTAGAGCGAATAATGCTGTTCCCAAGTCACAACAACAAAATAGAACACATCCCCTCAAAAAAAGTTCTTAGAAACTAATTTCGACGTATAAAGTCATTCTCTTTTTCCCAACACGAAGTAAAGAAAAAAATTCTTAGATATCTCATTCAGAAATAAAATTGAGAAAACGGAAGAGGAGTAAAATGTTTATTTGTGGTAGAAGTTTTTTTTCCTTTCTTTCTACTTTGTTTTTTCAGTTTTACTGGAATCTTGTCATTAAAGTTGAACTTTTAGGATGCAGCCATCCGAACCATTATTTTTACGAGCTGGCCGTAAAAGCCCCAAAATGGACTGAGCAGGCCATAGAGCAAATAGATGGTCGAAAAGTCCATATCCATTAATAAAATATACATTAAAAATTAACTTATTGAAGGAGAAAAATTTGTGACCTATTATGTCTCTCTAGAGGGAAATTAAAAATTATTTTATATCTTAGTTTGTCTTTACTTCGTTATTATAAGTTCAGGAGATTGTTCAAAGCAGCCAACAATATCCCTTGTACACCATCCACATTTGTGGCAAAATTTCAATATATTTTCTATGGCTTATTATCAGACTTCCCGGATTCACTACCTATATTACAAACTATCAGCTGAAACACTTTATCTTTATACCAGAAATTTGTTCAATACATACGCCTAGACTCAGCATTTGTTATAAACCTTATGAAATCGCGAAGAATATTATCAGGCAGTTCTCAAATACACATACCCAGATATATAATTGATATTGTTAAAAACCTGCAATTCGGATTCCCAGCATAGTTTGTTCCATCAATAGAAAGACTGTTTTAAAGTCATCGGTATTAGATGGAGTCCGGGTGTGCGTCGGAGTATACCCGTAGCGCGTAGATTATACCCGAAACATCGAGAAATTTCCCGATCCGTCCATTAAGAACCCAGATACGCCTCGAACGTTCCTGATTGGTTGAGAGGCTTCTAGCCCCGCCTCCTGAGACCTATAAAAGGGTCCGCAGATGCCAGAGCAGGAAGTCGGAGTGGTGGTCGAAGTTGAGAGTCGTCGAAGTCAGAACATGGCGACCCTTGTCGCCAGTTCTGAGAGTCGAAGAATGGGTCGTCGGAAGCGACAGAGCAGAGTAGTCGAAATCGACGGTGAAGAGCTGGTCTTTCAGGGATTAGCAGAGCAGCGACGGAGTCAAGCTAGTGCTGAACTGAGCTGTGCGTTACTGTTTGTAGGAGGGCTTTGTTGTGTGTGCTGCTGTTGCAAGTCTCGTGGCTGAAAATAATTGTCTTCTCTGTGCTGTATATAGTTGTCGTTTTTGTGCTGTCCTGTGTGTCTTCGTGTAAATAAACGTCGTTGTTTTTATTCTACTGCCGCCTGCTGATTGAGCGTTCTCCACACCTTATAACTTCCACTATCCAAACGAACCCCGGTAAAAATTCGTAACAATATCTTTGTTACAATTTTTCAGTTGATCTGCAATAACTTCGTATCAGAGTCCTAGAATATAATGTATACTGCCTTTGTTATAAATTTCAATAGAGGCAATAGAGATTTGGCACCAGAGAATTCTCAAACACATAGTAATTTTTATCCCAAATTTTTAATTAAACCGAATGGAATTTTAGTCAAAGAGTTCTATATACACACATAGATATACCATGTCCACACTTGCTACAAATATTCGGTGCAGCTGAGTTTCATGAGAGTTTCCAGACATATACTAATAGTATTTTTGAGGTGACCAAAATGTTCGTTGACACATATCCCTGGCCTTATTATTCACAATTTCTGTTACAAACCTTTAAAGAAATCACAATGACATTTTACCAGAGAATTCGCCCATGCACTTACACGACTATGGGCTATACTTATTTTGTGCAGTCTTGATGAATGATAATTTCTCTATGCACCATGTACTGCTACATTGTTACAAATATTCAGTAGTTTCTGTGTGACTTGAAGCCAAATGAATATTCAGGGAAGTTGACAAATTATTCCCTACTTCTGTCACAAATATTTAATGAAGCCGTCGTGCTTTCATGTCATAAGACTCTAATATACATATTTTCTGATATATTAACTGCTATTTTTGTGACAAAATTTAATAGCATTAGTTTTGTATTCACTTTACCAAGTCCAGTTACAAACTAGATTCCAAAAACTTAAAAACGCGGTTTCACTATACTTTCTTCACAGAATAAAGCCTTGAAAGAGGTCACTAAAAATAGTCACTTTGCAGATTCCACCAATTTTAGCTTCCTGCTAAAGGTCATGATCCTTAGATAATCATTAGCGATCGTATGTCTCCTCCCCTTATTCCCATTTAGAGAGATATCATAAAACAATATCTCCACCTTCAATCATTGTTGAGAAATCTCCAGTTTCATTCACCATTCGACAACTACGTCTGAAAAAAATCAGGATACTCGATCTTCTTGAGTAAATATAAATTCAAATACAAGCTTTCTTTTATTGAGATAAGATGAAATTCATCAAAATTGATTGACAAATATGGAGTGTTTCGTATTAAATAAGATAAAAAGAATTGCATAGTGCGAATTCTGTAACTAATTTATTTACACAAAGCAAATATATTCTGTGGATACATTTACATGAGTTTTATTTGGCGGCAAAGAAAATTCTTATAATTATGAAATAGCCACTAGAGACCGCCAGAAAGCGTTTCCCACCGTCAGTATCAAAATGGAGCCTTCCATATAGAAAAAATGTATTCTGTGGTTTGCAATATGCAACAACATTTTCATTTGTCGTCATTCAAAGTCCATTTCACCCGACACCAACAAAGATCCACCACAATATATAAAGATGGTTGAAACAATTTCAAGACATAGGCTGCTTATATTAGAAAACTAAATGAGAAAGAACATCCGCCCAAACTTTAGTAAAACGTTTTTCCCAAAGTTCGAAAAATTATTGCACTGAAAAATAATTTCCGAAGTCTTGAAAAATCAGTGGCATAAGAATATACGTCAGTATCTGAACTCTCATATACCCAACGCTTGATTGGCCGTACTGGGCCAAATGATACGCCATTATTTACTTGGCCGGCGATATCTAATCCTTTGTATCTAGGTCTCGCCTTGTCGTTAGATTCCCCACACTCCCCCATGGAGCTTTGTTAAAGAGAAAGTCTTCAAAAATTGAAGCAAGGAATAATTGGCATGTTGGACTCTTTAATATGGGACATTTAATCACAAATGGGACAGTAACCGGACTACCGAAAAGCCATTTGCCATGTCACCTAAGAGGCATGCATAGAACAGCTATAGAAACTTGGATAACTCTAATAAATGAGTAAACTTGATTTATCAAAATAGATTCATCTTCTACGAGCATGCTTTATATTTTAACCACTGAATATGAATCATCATGCATTATTATTATGGCGGACTAATATTACCAAAAGATCTAATTATCAATAAAAACGCTAAATTATATAGTTAATTACCTTTATGATTTGATAATAATAAAGAGTATATTGCTGAATTTAACATCGATTGCTTCTAATACTTAACCAAAGTTTTGAATTATACTTTCTTGAATAATATCACTGGAGAAAAAAAAAACAAGCTAGATTAATAATACTAGCTGTATTTTCTCAGATACAAGAATCTTGCTGTATTTTCTCAGATCTTTAACTATAGTACTCTGAAAAGTTTTCTACTTTATCGTAATTAACGATCATAGGTGATGAAAAATGATCAAAGGCTTAAAAGATCTTTCACGTCCAAACCCCTTTTATGTAATATTTTCTATTAATCTTAATTTTCTTTGTCATTTAAACGTAAATTCCGAAATCTTAGGCTAAATCTTTAGAAATTTGTGAATGAGAGGCTTTGGAAAAAAAATCACCTAAATTGAGAGCTGTATCGATCTTCTTACTTGCTTAATTAATAATATGAAACTTTTTAAAAACGTTCTAATTAATTATTGTACGAAAAGGCAAGAGAGAAAGTTTAGCTTAGATTTTTTAACACTTAAACATCGTTTGATGAAAAAAATGCTTTAGATTTATAATCTCAAATTCATTAACTGAAGCAAAAGTTTGAAATAAAAGCAAAATTCTATTAAAAACGTATTCTTTACAAGGAAATAAGGGTCTCAACCGAGCAAAAATGCGTAATTTGTGTTCGATTATGAAAAGAATAAATTTTTAATTAGCAATAATTGACAAATATTAGTTTTAGCATTTTAATAAGCATTTTGTATAAAATGCTCTTTTTCAAATTATTATTTTTAGGCATTTTAATATTTCTTATTTCATTCAAATGTATATACTTTTCTCGTTATTCATCTTTAGAGATTTTCTCCTTTCTCATATTAATAAAACAAAAACAAAAAACTAATATATCTTCTCTTATCTTAATTTCATGATAAGGTACAAAATACTTTTAGTTCTTTAACTCTTTGTTTTGGATTTCATTTATCATCCTAAAGAAATTTTTCGATTTTTATTACTTTTTCCTTATGATCAGTAGGTTTTAATAAAAGTTTGCCGATTCTGTTTTCCTTTCTATCTTTGCACATATTATCATTCATATTAATATTAATGTAATTAGACATCTCGCTTCTGTGCCTTAAACTACATTTCCTTTTACTGAGTGAAGTTTAAAAAACTTGGTAGCTTTAATGTATTTGCATGTAAAAATAGTGAACTCCTAGCTCAAAATAAAGACTCAGAATTCTACACTCATGCCCCTAAATTAAAGATAATGCACGTTCAGGAAAAGAAAGAGTCAGAAACAAAACAAATGTGATTTATTTGTCAATCCAATTTATTAAACAAAAAGTAAAGAGCAAAAACGATGCTATATGTTTGATATCATTAATAAAAATTGCAACTTTTTGCTCCCTGGAGCAAATTACAAAAAAATATTACATGGTTGGTATGATGGTTAATACATAGTATGTCTCCCAGACGATGCAATACGGTCCTTACAACGCCTAGGCATACTGAGTATTAAATTATAGATCTGATCTTGGGGAATATTACACCACTCATCAAGTAATGCTCTCCGAAGTTCCGTTAGACATGTAGGAGGTGGTGAGGGGCTGTGACTCGTTGGCCAAGCATGTCCCACACATGCTCTATTCGATTCAAGTCCGGTGAGAATGCTCGCAAGTCCATACGTGTGATATCCTCCAATCTAAGGCATTCGTTTACGATGTTTGCACGGTGAAGACGGGCGTTGCCATCCATAAACACGAATTCTGCGCCCATGGCACCCCGAAATAAACGTACGTGTTGTTCCAGAAAGACCTTCCGATAGATTTGGCCTGTCATGGCTCCAATTTGAACATGCAGGTCAGTTCTGGAACCCAGAATAATTCCTCCCCAAAGGAGCAATCTTACACCACCGTAACGGTGTCGTTCAATGATGTACTCTTGGTGGTAACGAGTACCTGGCGCTGTCCATATGAAAGTCCGGCGAGAATTAGACTGCAAGCTAAAGCCGGACTCGTCGAAAAAAATCACACAAACCCACTGTTGTGGTGTGCTCTCTACTCCAGGCTAACCGCAGGCAACAGTGAGTTGCAGTAAGTGAACACATCTGACAGGCCTACGAGCATATAGACCAATCTGCCCTAAGCATCTGTATACGGTCTGCCTTGAAGCTGTCGTACCAGTGGCTGAACAGAGTTGGCGAGACAGGTCTGATGCTGTGCTCCGCCTGCTTCTTTTGGCAGTAACTGCCAAATACCGGTCCTCATTCGGTTTTGTAATTCGGGAGCGACCTGTGCTGTAACGTCTACTGACATTACCATCATCTTGGAATCGTTGACAAAACCTGGAGATGACATTCTGGGCGATTCCAAGTTCCTCGAATACTTCCAGCGGGGTATGATCACATTCCAAACGGCCGATAATTCTACCAAGTAAAAAATATTCCAAACGCGTCCTTTGTGCCATAACTATGCGGTTATTGCACTGAAAGGCTTATGAAGCGCTTGCGAACAATTTTACATCTTTACATGTATTCCTTATACATCATTCTCTTACACTCACGTCATTGTGATGTACTATCGGTGTCATCTGGTGGCTTCCTGCAATTTGCATATGATTTTTGAAGATGTGTGTAGTCATTTTACAAGTGATATATATATTTTAGAGTTCGATTTCCGCGTGACTCTGAATTATCTTTAATTTATGGTCATGGGTGTAATTCGGCATTCCCATAAACTTGAGAAACTGAAATTTAAAAAAAATATGGTTACTTTAGTGTTTGTAAGTAATGATAGGGAATTTTCAATTTGAAAAAAGCATAGGATTCTAATTCATCATTACCTTGAATTTTAGAAATTGAAGTACAAGAGCATATGAACGCTTTAGTATAAACATATAAAGAGGTGAATTCTCAGCTGAAAAACAAAGCTCAGAATTCTAATTCGTCATTCCCATAAACTTGAGAAGCTGCAATTCAAAAAAAAAAAATCTGGTTACTTTAATGTTTGCAAGTAAAGACGGTGAATTTTCACTTGAAAAGCATATGATTCTATTTATCATTATCTTAAATTTGAGAAGATTAAGTTCAAGATCATTTGGTCACTTTAATGTAAACTTGTGAAAAGGTGAATTTTCAGCTAAAATAGAAAGCCTGGAATTCTGATTCGTCATTTCCTTCAGCTTGAGCAGCTAAATTGTTTTTTAAAAAAATTTGATTACTTTAGCGTTTGCAAGGAAAGACGATGAATTTCCAATTGAAAATAAAGGCTATAATTATAATTCCTCATTACCTAGAATTTAAGCGGCCGAAGTTCAAGAGAATCTGGTCCTTTTAATGTCAATTTGTAAAGAGGTGAATTCTCACCTGAAATTCTAATTCGTCATTTCCTTGAGCTTGAGAAATTGGTTATCTGGTCACTTTAGTGACCTGTGAATAAACCTATTAGTAGCGGTATGATTTATCAATAAAAGTGTCCTCTTCTAACTTAAAGATCTGCATTCTTTTGTTATGGATTTATACACAGTTAAAAGTTTTTCGCTAAGAAAAAAAAGATCAAGTGGAGTGTTCAAAATGTTCGACATTTAATTATTTACAAATATAAACGATTTATCAAATCAAATATTTTATGTATGCCAGAATTTCAGTAGTATTATAGTAAATGGGTTACTATCTTCAGTAATCGTTCCTGCAATGAAAAATTAAGAGATTATTTTTTGCACCAAATAATACATAGGTGATTAAAGACAAATATTAATTTGCAATTTTGGTGAGTTATATACTTATCATTTAACTTTCTTTTTAAATGTTTACATGTTCTTTTAGTTTTGCAAAATGAAATTGTTTGGTGAGTGAGGTACAAATAAATTTGTTCTATTTGACGAGAGATCGCTATTCAAAGTTTTGCTGTTTATCCCAAAACAACTCACGTGTATTCGAAACGAATTTTAAAAAATCCCAAAACAATTGTCCTTCTTATTGGCAAATCTTACTTAATAAAAGAAACGATGGATTTTAAATTTATCACGTTTGGTTGGCGCCTTTCAATAATAATTCTGATTCTTAGAGCCTATGTTATTGCGCATTTCTTCTGCAGAAGAATCAAAGCATTCTGGAATTAATGTATTATTTTGAAAAACGAATATTTCCTGCATGTTCGCTTCACTTTCTTGATATGAGAGCGGAATCTTTCATCCTATCCCTCTACGAGACAGACATTCTAAAAGGAAAATTTTAGTAATGCGAGCATGTCTGAAATTTTTATATCCATCCTATCTGGATATAGAAAAATCTATAGCTTTTAAATAATATAGTACTAAAAATAAAATGAATTTTTAAAGTCCATTTCATTTCTATAGTTTAAAGTGCACTTTTTTTTAAAGATTCGAATACTTTTAAAAGTTCACTATTTTTCTCGAAGTGTATAAAAAGAAGATACCATATCCAAGTTGAAATTTCAAAGAGCAGAGACTATATGTCTATATTTACTTCTGCACGAAAAATACTTTTGGCCATTGAGAATATTCTTACTCGTCAGTTTTATTTCATATTTTATATATTTTTGATGGGAAATTCTTGAAAACTTTTATCATCTGCCTTCTTTTTATTGGTTATTATTTATCAGTAAAAGAAATAAAAACTTTTAATTTTATTTAGTACTTATTGAAAATAGAAAATGCATGATAGTATAGAGGAGATTCATAAACAGGTATACAGTTTCAGTGCCCTATAAATAAATAAAAATTCAAGATATTATATATCACCTATGGCAAATTTGTATGAGGGTATTTTGGAATTTGTTAGAGACAGTCGCAAATGTTCTATGTGTGACAGCTTAGAATAGCTCGTACGATTTCTTTCTGAACACTGCACAGAACAAATTAAGAGAATCTCTTATATGTTTCTCTATGATTTTGTGACTCTCTTTTCCTCAAAAGGGAACATTGTGCCTGTATATCTTCCCACTGACATGAAATATTGCTTCATCAATGAAAACAAAGTGACCAAAGAAAGCATTATCTTCAAACGAAGCTGCATATCGTCACAAAGTTCAAAGCGTTTCGTTTGTCAAAATCATTCAGATTTTGCATCACCTGCATTTGGTATGGAATCATTGCAGCCATGCAGCAATGAACCATGTGCAGCACCTGCACATGGAATCATTTTCAGCTTCTTTCTCAAAATTTACCAGATGATGAGCTGAAAATCAGCACTTCAGGATTCATCCTCTGAGTTGTTTTTTCCAGGCTTCATTGAATGATTTCTTACAATGCAGTCAGTCATACAAGACTTATACCTTTGTACAAATAGCCCGTAGTTTTAAATTTTTCATACCATTGATAGATAGATTTTCTAATTGGAACTTCTTTTCCGAATTGTGATAGAAAATGCCAGTGCACAACAATTGCAGATTCCTTTTTGCTAAATTGAAGAACACAAAAGGCCTTCTCCACTGCAGATGCCACCATTTCGACTGACTAGTCACATGATACACATGCTACTACCTATGTGACTTCAAGTAGGTATGTAAGTATCAAGTAGAAAAAAAGATGAAAAAACATCAAATTCAGTAAATCTTTTTAATAACAAATAATGCTTTGGATAATCTTTTATTCTCATTTGTTTTCTGCTTTAACTCTTCAGACCATTCCTTAAATTAATTAAATTTTGAATGGAAGGAGATATTTTCTACCACAACTCTAAAACGACAACGGTGGGTCTAGTTTTAGTTTTGATGCTTGTCTTTCAATTGTGCCGATCCAGATAGTTCAATAAATGATATATGGGAGTAATATCTGGTTGTTGTTTGAGGGTTTTATGTCTTTTCTTTATATTATATATTATATACAGAGCAATCACCTCAATTTCGTGAATATGTACTAGTACCATTATATTGTTGATAAAAATATGATATCTCAATCCGAATTTGCGGTCAATCAAGGTACTGCTACTTTTTAAACTATTCAAATAGTTATATCTTTTCATTTACCTTTGAGTATCATCAAACTGTCTTTTTCAAAACATTAATGAGACCACAGTTCTTCCTTTCAAAGCTATAGAGATTAATTAATTATATAATTCCAAGATCAAGATTTAACCATTAGAAAACTTTCGAATGATTTCTGAAGGATTATTACTTTTCAAGCACAAAACCTCATTATTTTGATCTGATTGTTATTAAACCGGAAGGAATATAATTATTTCCAAATATTAAATGTCTAAAATTGTATTTATCCAACAGAATAGTAATATATATTCATTTATCATCGATTAAAATTAAACCGCCTTCGCCAAAAGCTTCAAAGCGATCACAATTCCTACCTTTCTAAACTATAGAGATTCATTAATTACATAATTCTGAAATCAAGATTTAACCAGAATAATAGTTGTAATATTGCTCGGTATTTATCATTCATTATTATGAAGCTGCGTTTGTTCCAATCAATTTCTTCCACACACGCTGGATAACTACAACAGAACCAAACTTCTTCCAAAGTAACTATCAGTATGCCAAAAACTAAAGAAAGGGAACAACCAGAGACACTGCCGCCGATACGGAAGCAAGCTACCAACCATTTCATGATCAAGCCAAAAAAACAAAAGATAGTAGGTAATCAACCCTTTACCGAAACTTCCCAATTAACTGCGGCAACATTACCTCACCCCCAGCATCCATAACCGTGTAGCCAATAGTGATTCTCCCCCAAGCAAGAGAGATAACACGCATTTTTGCTTATCAGAACTCCGCAATGATGAAATGTGTAGAAAATTGATTATCTTTCTGATTACAGAGTATCATACGATCCAAGTCTTGCAGCTGACTTTGGTAGAGTGAAAGAGTTTGGGGAGTTAGAAGATGGATTCAATTGCATTTTAAGCAGGATCTGCTTATATCACTAATGCAATTGAAATCGGTTCTTTTGTCCACGGCTCTCTTTTGTAAAAGGATATATTTCTAAGGCTGTGGCATTAGTATGCATCTTCAGTGTTACGTAAGAGTTTGGGCATCCTCTTTTTCATTTTTGGCCCAAGCGTATAAAGGATTCGGATTTCTAAACACGTATTGGGAAGTTAGAATTAGGAAGTTAAAAAGCAAACGGAGTATGTAATTGCATTTTAAAAATTTGATTTAAAAAAAAAGGATATTTTTCTTAGTTTGGGTTTATACTGTGCATAGAAAAGAATTAGATTTATGTGTTCTGAGATGTATTTAGATGTGATTTAATCATTGGTGACATTATAGTATTGAAAATCTAATTTTGGTGTGTGAAATATTTGTTAGAATGTCCAAATTATTGATAAAGCAAATCTGCAGTATATATTAAAATAAGATTAAGCTGAAAGTGATTTAGTTTAATGATTTTATATTATTCTGTACAACGCAATTAGGTCTAACTGTATTGAATATATATGAACATAATGAGAACTGATGGGGTTTTTTTTCTGGTTATTAATGTCCGGTTAAAATGATTTTTAAAACATTTCCTTTTTTTTTTTTTTTTTTTTACCTTTGGATCTGAAAGATTATAAAAGTGCTTTAATATTTTGCAAATTTAATCAAATTTCGGATAACTTACTTTGAATGTAATTTAATTTCGCTATTATCAAAGGGATTGTTGTGATTATTAAATACGTTAATGGAAATGAAACTCAGCTGTCTATCTTATCTATATAATATGTATTAAAGCAGGAGAATGCGTGTATCTTTGTTAGCTGTTAATAGAACAGACCGTACCAAATTTGGCTACATTTATATTTAAGGGCATATATATATAAACATACACCTTAGGAGAATTTATTTTAAATTTTTAATCTTTTAATTAATGTAAACTTGAGCAAGATTTTGGAATTTTTCTGAGATAATTTCCGAAAACATTACTGCAAAAAAAATCATTTTATACGGCTTCATAATTTAAAATGTACCTTTTCTGGGACATAAATTTAATTTCCACGGAATAGTTTACATAATTTTGTAATTTTTTTAATTTATTGGTTTTGTGAGTGTTGCCTGAAATTCGGAAATTTTTGAAAAATAAACGGTTTTTATTGTTTCATCAAATATTTAATAGCAGAATGTTCTTCCATTATTAACGATAAAGATGAAAGGTCCTACTTATAATCATATTTACATGATGAATAGAAAAATAAAGTTATAATATTTTGAAAGATAACCTGTTCTTTTTAATACGTTAATCCCACTTACTTTTAAATAACACTGGGATATTATGAGTGTCGACTTCATTATAGAAATTCTTGTGCACAATAAAAGGGATAAGTGCAGGATTATTATAATGATACGGCGTTACTGTCAGTCACAATTTGATACTTAAAAATACTTTGTTGTCGAAATCGTGAAAATTATGTTAAGTGTGAGAGTTGCTTAATTGAAATTAAAGATAACCAATCAACCGACAAATAAATCAACTGATAAACTGTTGTTCCCCTATAGCCAGTTTTCTATTCTTAACAGAAAAAAATATGTTAATTATGTGTTTTGATTCATTTCTAAAAATATAGGTATGGGCTCGTTAAGAATCGGAACTTGGTTTGCTAAAATTGGGATTATACTAGTTTTTTTTATCTGTTTTTAATCGTTTTTATAATTCCAGACATTTTTTTTTATTTTGGAACAATTCATGCCTGAGTGTTTGTCTCTTATTAATCTATTATTTTCCTCAAACTTAAGAAATCTGTTAAAAAAATTTCTGAAACTAGACACCAAACCAAACAGATTCTTTAAATTTTTACATCTAGCATGATGGAAACTTCATAACTCTCAGCTCTTCTATATATATATATATATATATATATATATATATATAAGGTTTATTGTTAATAAAACAATGGAAAAATATTTATCGATTTTTTTTAGTTTTTATATCCTGTAAAAGGCACTTTTTATCAAGTTTAATAGAAAAGAATATTGACATATATAAAGAGACGTGTATCATGTTCCAAAAAATGTTCAGCTTTCTCATATTATGCATGATTGATCCCTCCTCAATTTTAACACCCCTGGCAAACAAAACCTCACACTCCCCATTCATTCTCCTGAACTCTACATAATCCTTCAGCAAAACCTTCCATCTTGACAACAAACAAACCACATTCTTGACATTCTTACAACTCACACGACAGCAACTTTCAAATCTGGATACCACATCTATTGCCTAAACCACGCCTCACCAGCTTTAACTTACTCCATACTATGGACACATCCAACAACCATCCTTTTTACCTTCTCTAACACATCATACGTCACTGGCCCTATCACCCTTCATAAAAAAACCACCCTCTATCTAAAAGAAGAATACCCCCTGATTGCCAAATCTACCATTCATCACTCAAATCACAAAGTGCCATTCAAGAGGTTGGTCCTTCACGAAAAAGCCTTCTGAATAATATATAGCGTCTTGTAGATCGCCTCGCCCTGCGGCTTCGTGTCGTCCAATGATTAATCTATGCTTCAAAAGCTAAAGAATTTCAGAGAAAAGGGGGATGGGGGGCTTAGCGAAAAGTTCCCAACTCGTTAATCTCATTGGAAAGGATTTCCAAACGACGTTATTATTATTTAAAAACGGTGGACCAGGGCAAGGGAAGCCTGGACTTATCGCCCCAAGACTCATTATGATATTAAAGGGAAGCGATTAAGGGATGGTAATCTAGGTCAGACGAATTACTTGGGGTGTGGTAATTCCTTGGAAGAGAGAGATAGGCCGAATTTAATAACGCTGGTAAGACGGCCAGGAGTATAAGGGTGGTAGAAGAGAGGGGTTTAATTTTGGGAGGTAAAGCTTCATTTCAGGCGCCCTAAGGAATTGATATTCTTCTGATGGGGCGGCGCTGTCTCGAAGAAAATACTCCTATATTCGATTGACGATAGTTCAATAGGGTTATAAAATGTTCCTGAATTGTCGATTCGGGGAACAATTGCTGTCTCTTGTGATATTCAATTAGCGAAAATATTTTATACAGTTCGTTCCTTCGACTCTAAATTATCTCGGTGTAGATAAGTCTTTAGCCGCGTTATCATGTCACATCTTCAGATTTTTTTTAGTGAAAATGTTTGCAATTTGCAGTAAGTTAAAATTATAATTCAAGAAATAGCTTTATAAGCAATTATGATAAGTATAATTGAAGGAGTATAAAATAACAGTTTATTTATTGTAAACCAGGAAACATTTAACCTTAAGACTGCAGTTGCGTGGAATCCTAATCTTTTTATTTATTTATTTTTGAAACTGGACTCCAAAAATACTCGTAAAAGTTCTCATACCTACTTTCAAATGACCTACAATTACGATTTCTAATCTCTTTCGATTGTTAATAGAGCTACTTATTCATATATTCTAATGTAAATAAATCTTGCAATCAAATATGGGATTACATAATAAGATAAAAAAGTAAAAGAATATCCATGTCCATTAAAAATTCCACTGATTTATGCGGTAGTGAGAAGAAAATCTTAAATACTTAATTGACAAAATGCAATTATTGTTGCAACTGATTATTTATGAAGAAAAATAATTATTGTAAGATCTGTATAGTCCGGAAAGTAAAAATGAAATCAAACTATCATTCTAAATAATTAAAATAACTGAAGGACTCGATATTTGAAATAATTAAAAAATAATAGAAGTTATCTTCATTTGTTTGGGAATTATAAGTTTAAAAAATTAATCGGAGGTTTTTGAATCATCCTGCATTTGAAACATTTCTATAAAACAATCGCTACTAATTATAAGGGAGAATGAATGCGTGCGTGTTGATGCTCTATAGCTAACTGTTAATGATTGTTTATAGCTAACTATCTAGAACACTAATTTCTGTACATATATAATATGAGGGTGAGAATACGCCCCTCAGATCGACTTTTTAAATATTAATTAATCGAAAATTAAATAAAATTTTAGCATTTTCTATAATAATTTCTGAAAGTACCATTGAACAAATAAATTTTTAATCTTTTTAAGATTCAAAAAACTGTTCTTTAAATGTTACTAATTAACTTTTATGCAAACTTTTCCTGAATTGCTGATAATATTTTAAATTATTTTTTTGCATAATTTCCAACAATTACTTCTTAATTGAAATTAAATTCAAAGCATTCTCAATGTTTCATGATATTTTTAGTTTTGTGATTTTCTTCCATTTCTGAAGGAAGATGCTGCTTATTATCTGCATATTTTGCTTGAGAAATTAAAATCTCGGAACTTTGAGTTCCGCGAATGGCAACATATCATTAAAAAGTTTACCTCATAGTTATACTTCTAGAAATACTATGATGACATGTGGCTTCATACAATCAAAAAGGTCTATGTGCACAATAAACATATAAGCATGATTTATGAAGGTACATATGAGCAACAAGAAAATAGATGTAAGACTTTTAAATTTGCACAGTTTTTGTCAGAATTTGATGCTTAAAACAACTTGCTTAAATGAACATAAGATATAAGATATATGACTTAAGCATAAGCTATAGGATATGTGATTACATTAGTGATAAATTTTTTGTTGTCACGTTTGAAAATTGTTATGCTTCTGAATTTTGCATAAAAGAAGATTGAAATAGCATCTATGAAACCAAAATATACTATTTAAGTGGCAAACAGTTTTTTTAATTGGAAAAAAAATGACTTTTTAGACTATAAAGAGTTACAAAAAAATTAGTTTAGCTGTTTATCAAAGGATTTGCTTAAACTTTTGCAGATAGCTTAAGAAATGTATTACCTAGTTATTAAACTAAAAAATAAAGTGTATTTTTATTCATCCTTTAAATAGTGGGGTTCGACTTCTAAATATTACAAAATTTCCAGTTTTTTTCTCGCTGTGAAACACTAAAACAACTAACTAACAAACCTTTCTAAATGAATGAATTACTTGCTTTCTAGGGAAGGACTTCAGAATGTATTGAGAAATTATTATACCAAATTTTAATAAAAACGATGCATTAGAATTTAATTAAGAAGTTTTTCGTAAAACAAATCTGTCAAAGATTAGAATTTGACAAAATATCGTCCAAAGATGCAAAATAGCATTAAAACGCATGTAAATGCAAATATAACATTAAGTGCAACTTTCTAAAAAAAATAGACTTAAAAACAAAATTCTAAATGCTTTATAAAGAAACCTGTTCACATATTTAGAATATTAATTTGTTTTTTAATTATAATCTCGCAAAAAAAATCAACTTTTTAACGTAGTCACCTGCTTTAATTTAAAGTAAATTTTTCCATCATTACCAGATAATCAACTTGTCGCTAAAGGCTGCTAGTAAACAATATAATTCGATATAAAAATCTCTCAATTTACTAACATCTCATGCACATAAAGGACTTTTAGTTGAATGAAACTGACAACTTATTCCCTGAAGTCAAATACCATCTAATTAGACAGCAGAGAAAATAGAGCTATCAAAGGATTAAGGAAATCAACAAATAATCATCTTCCCTACAATATCATTCCAACACTCACAGCACATTTGAATATAATCCTTCCCGTAGATTTCATGCGAAACGTAGAAGGATACTCCATCCAAAATGCGTCTTCTAAAAATATCTACTAGAAAATGTCAACAACTTTAATAACTTTTGAAAACCCTTGAGGAATTTTCAAGAAACATTTTACTTTTTCTTATTTGGGGCTTTTAAAGGAGGTATGTCAACTCTCAAGCTCCCCGTGCTGTTTACCGTTATCTTAACCCCCCACCCCTTCTGTAATCAGTATCATCGCTATTCTATCCCCAGGCGGAGGAATACAAGCATGTGACACATACTGTCAGCACATACTTGTGGTGCGCGTTCTGTATTGCTGAAGCTGGGGGTTTGGTGGAAAGAAATAGTTCCGCCTGATTGTGTGGAGATATAGGACGAGAAAAAGTAAACGGCGAATTGTGTATTGCAAAAATGCTTCTTTGCCTTTTTATTTGTTTTATTAGTTTTTATTGTTTTAAAATTTAATCTATCAACGACTTTTTTGGTTTTATCTTATAATTTTTTAGAACATATTTCCTTTAATGCTTTAAATTTTATATAAACAGCTTTTTTTTATTGTATCGGTTTTCTAGATGAAAAAGATTTTATTTTAAATATTTCTTTTACTGTTTAGTTTTGATTTATAATTTTGTCGTTATCAATTATTATAATGAAGTATTGAAGTAATATTTGTATGAATTAATTTCTAAATCTCCACATCCGAATCAACTCAAGATTATATTTTTTGATTGCCACATAATTAAGTTCTGAAAATATTAAAATAATGTATTTTCATAGAGAATATAGAAGTATGTATAAATTTAAAACTCCAGTAGAGCAAAAAGTAACTGAAAATCAATACCAATATTCAGTGATTACAAATAAGAAATAAGTCAATTTAGATGAAAATAAATAAGAAAGCAGTGCCAGTTTTTCTAGTGTGCTACAAAATAGATCTTGTATCTGTAAATACCATTTGTTTCTAACTATACGAAAATGTTGTAATATTTTCACATTTTTACTAGAATAAAAAAAAACTGAAATTAAGTGAGAATTTATAATTTTTAACGATTCCGCAAATAACAGGCTTATTGTGTGGAAACAATATTTATAACGTTTTAAATTTTAAAAAATGATAACTTCAAAAATATTGAGTCGTTTGCTATAATATTTTTTTTCGTTTTATTTAATCAATAACTATTTACAATGTAAATTTGTTGCAATATTTTTTTTCATATATAATAAATTAGCGCAAAGCAAAAATTTTAAATTCCAACTATCTGTATGGCGACTGCTGATAGAAAAATAAATGCTTATGAAATGAATTTATTTGCAAAAGAAAAATGATCGCTAAATTTATTATGTTATAGCATTCTCAGGTCCGACATTACATTTTATATTTGGCTTATATTTATTTTCTAATTTATTTAAAATAAATAAATAATATAGTAATGAAGTTAGACCTTAAAAAAATAATTCACCAAATATAAAAAATAAATAATTTTTCAATGTTAAACATTTTTATTTGCAGATATTTTTTTTTATTAGAATGATAAAGAATACCAGTGACTAGCTTATAATGCGGTGGAAGTATATTACAAAATAATGAAACAAAATTGAACATTCAAATAATTCAATTTTAGTAAAATATGAACTAATTTAAAAGTCTTCAATAAAATGTTAATTCCCAGACGTGAAACAAGAACTATGATGATTTGATTAATTTTGCTTATTGTTTCGAATAATTTAAAATAATTTTAACATATCTGAGGAAATTTAATTTATTTGAAATAATATTTTTCCAATTCATAACAGATAAAAAAAATCCTTTTTTTTAAATTTTTTGTCATGATAACGTTTGCGGGTTGGCTGTAAACTGCGTCACGTAATATAGATGAAGTAATTTGCATGAAGATAAAATTGCACAAAACGATCGAAGGGTTAGAATTCAGTTCAGTTATATTAACGTCTTGTTTCAAAGCAACAATAGGGATATTTAAGGTGAGCCTCGAAATTTTGAACAGTGGTCAGATGACGCGAAAAACACCTGACCTAGCACCACCACACCAGTGGGAGGCTCTATGTTTAGAGATATAAACCCAGAAATATCAAAGCTGTCACTTTGTTACTTCTTATGTAGTAGATGCACATTGAAAAATAATTTTTCAAAGTTTATTTAATCAAAATTTTAAACGTTTGGCGCAGCATAGCCATGTCTGGCTTTTGCGCCATTAAAATCCAAAAAAATCTAATCTAATCTAATCAAAATTTTAAATTTTAAAATAGAATACAAATTTTTCAGTTTTATCAATTATATTTCCGTATAACATATTCTGAAATTTTTGATAATTTTCTATAAATACTTTTAAGTATATTTTATACTGTTTTTAATTGCTTTAATTAGAGGATTTATATTTACTCAGGTTGCAACAATACTGTACAATATTTTTTTTTACATGCGATTGTTATTATATAATTAAAAGCAAATTTAATAATGAAAAAGGATAGAGGAATTATGCCTAACACACTACCATGTTATGTTGATTCGAACTAGATGTTCAAATTACCTCAAAACTTTGTTAACAGCAATGATTATCTACATTATTTTTTTAAATCAAATCTTTCTGTCAAAAAGAATTCATCATTAGTTAATGATGAATGGAAGCATTCCCATTAAATACATGTATAACAAAAATAGAAAAATTCTATTTTTATAAAATACTAGTTACATTTATAAATTAACTATCGATAGAATATTTTCATGTAGAATCTTAATTTTTTTACTATCGATAGAATATTTTCATGTAGAATATTGATTTTTTACAAGTGATATTTTTTTCATTCTTGCAAACACTCATTTTTTTTTTCAGAATGGTTTCCAATTTGAAAAGAATGTTGCAAAAATGCAACAAAGAAAGAATCTTCGAAATATGATATTTCTAGGAAGCAATGAAACAGATTTTTATCTTATACTTAAAAAAATAATAATAGAGTCCTTGCGTGTATTCTCAATTACTTCCTGGAACGATATACCTTTTTTTTATTTTATTGTAATTTTAATAAGAAACCAATAAGTTATATTAGTTCCAAGTAAATAAAAAAAACTATTGTACCAGTACCTTGGTTGAAAAAAGAATAGCGACATTATATTGTTGTACAGACCAAATTAAAGTGGCCGAAGAAGTCTTATCATAATTGCTACAGTGAGAGTTACCATGACAACAAGATTTGTGAAGATATAAACACTTAAAAATGAAGTCTGTAACTTGTTTCGTAAACTGTATGTAATCAGAAGTTCTTTATTTGCATTCAAGGCATATTTTTAATGGTTATTTTTGATGATACAACTAAATATGATCTTTAACTATACATATGCAAATTATTTTCTCAATTCCATGGTTACAGACGGTTTTGATTGGTATTTTTGTTTGTGATTGTTTTAGATATAGTGCAGCAGAAAATGATTTTATGGGTGTTCTTAAAATGATAATGTTGCTTAATAAAAATTTTCTATGTAGAAAAAAAGGCAGTATCTGAATGATGAAATTTAAAAGATGATTGTACCTTTCAAAACAAACAAAAAAAACACGAAGAAATAGAAGAAATTAATTTTTTTTCTCGGAAAAGTTTAAAGATTATTAATATTTTGTAAAAGAAGTTATGATTGTAAAGGACATTTTAATAAATGAAAATACTTAGAATATTGCTTTGAATCATGTTACTTGCGAATAGTAATATTAATTTTTTAACGAATACAACAGATTTTCTAAGATATGTTTCTTATGCAAATTAGCAAATTAAATATAAAAAAACTATGTTTCGGCCATAACACAACTGGGAAATATTATTAATTTATTTTCAGTTTTTATGTGATTTTTTAAAAAATGTTTGATGTTTTTAAATTATATGTACTTTTCTATAGACGTTTTTAAAATTTAGAATATATTAAAGCATGGATTCGACGAACGAAAATCTATTATATTAAATATATCATCAATAAAGTTTATAATTGCTCCCAATTCATAAAAAAATGTAGATCTTTTTGATTGAGACATGTCAGTATACTGTTTAAAAATAATGATATATAAAAATAAAATAAAGTAAAGTACATAACAGTTTCATAAGGCATGAAAAAACAAAACAAAACTTTCTTTTTAAGCAGGTGCAAGTGAATGGTTTTACATGAACTTGAACCAAATGTTCTTTTAAACATTTTAGCAACTGTACACATCTGTAATATCTGTAAACTAAAATTTACAATAATTGCAATAGCAGCAATTAAGTAGAGACGTGTATGAGGGAAACAATATTTCAAAACGCTCTACAAGATAGATTATACGACTTATTTCTATCAAATTTAGCAGACATTATTTCTTGAGTTTCAAATGCTACAAAAAATAAAGGTTTTTAAAATTCATATTGAAATTTTTGTTAAATTCTAATTAAAAATTAAAGTGAAGCTCAACATTTTTTTATTAATAATTTTATAGAGTTGCGTTTTTAGCTTTCGTAGTTTATTGCATAAAATAATTTATTTATTTTATTAATAATAGTAATTTATTTATTAATTATTTATTAATATTAATAATTCTATTATAAATGACTATTAATAATTATTAATATTATAATTTATTTATTAATATTATTATTTATTAAAAATAGTAATTTATTGAATAAAAATTTTTTATGCTAGTTAAAAATATAAAAGATATTTATTTCAGTGATATAAATTAAATCTAATTTAAATATTTGTTTTTAAGTATAATTAGCAACATTACTTTTCATTATTTTAATTATTAAATGTATTCTCTCTCGTTTTTATATAATTCATCTATAACGCGTGTCTATATAATTGAGAATAAATTTTAAAATAAAATTAACACAAAAAATAATTTTAAAACAGTATCATCCTAATGGTTTGCACTAAATTATGGAATTAGCTTTACTTTGATATCCATGAATAATTTTCACCATTGAGATTGAAAATGAAAAAATGAGTTGTAGTATATCATGGGAAAATAGAGAAAGAATTGAAAAACAATTGGGAAAATAATGGGTTGAATTCAATTAATATACCTAATTATTTACCATGTATTCTTTCAAAGGTAATTTAATTTCCTGAATGTCCGTTTCCGTTTCCAGGGGGAAAAACGAAAGTGTTCGCTGGTATAAATGTAGAAAGTGTATCGACTTGACGAAAAAGATTACGACTGAACAGTAAATGACCCACTACATTAGGAAATAACTTTCCTAGGGTACTAGTTAATGGCCAGATAAAGGCTGGGGTAACTATACAGTTGTCACGGCAATTAGATTCCGTCTTAATAAACGCTTCACTTTTACCCAGCCCAGAATGTTGGTATAAGAGGATGAAGAAAAATTTTCTCTTTTTCGTGATAGTTACACTCGAATTCTTGTAGTTATTTTTATTGAAATACGAATATTATACATAAGTATGTTTTTTATGACAACAAATATCAATACAAACTTTTTTTCATCCAACATCTATTCTTTAGAGGTTAAATATAAACTTTGTTTAGATTTCGAAAGATTTAACTACATGGTTTAAATTTTCACATCAATCTAATAATGTCGAATATGTTATAGAAATATCACGATAGTACAAGAAATTTTAAAAATAAAAATTCTTTTACCGTCAAAAGCGAATGTTGCGCTAACAGATTATTTTTATATTACTATTTTATATTTTTATATTACAATCCGTTACTCCGTCTTTTTAGAACTCTTTAATCATTAAAGTTGATTTCTTTCTATAAATTGTTGTGAATCATTACAGAAGATAATAAATAACTCTGCGGAAATGCCGGAAAAGGTGGATGATCTTATTTTGAAAACAGAGGAAGAATTGTCCGTTTCTTCATTCATTTCTTCATTTTTTTTTACTTGAAAGTAATCCGAAGATTAATATCAGAAAAAATGTTAAAGAAATAACAAAGAACAATGAATGAAGAAGTTCCAATAGATTTTTTGTGAGCATTTCTTGTCAAGTTTATAACATTCATGATATATGAAAATTTCTTTCTGAAAATGTTTGATTAGTCGTTTGTACTACACCATGATAAGCCGCCGAATCACAGATCTGTTCTAGTATTAAATTGCCTATCGAATTATAGCATTTTGGCATTACTACTACCAGCTTACAATTCTGAAGTCATCCCATGTGATCATTCCTGGAATAAAGTTCTGGAAAAATACAGCAATTCAGAAAAGGATACTTAAAAATCGTATTTATATGTTTGTTAAAAAAATGAAAAAAGGCATAATAACACAAAATAGTTACTTCAAAACAAGCATAAAATAATCAGATTCTGTTTTAAATCCCATTTGTATAAATTTCTGTTTGTAAAGAGAATAAATGGTTTTATTTAAAAAAAAAACTGATATTTCAGCATTTTTAATTCTCTAATAATAACAAAGATGAAAAGAAGAATGTGTGTGTGTATGTGTGTGTGTGTGTGTGTGTGTGTGTGTGTGTGTGTGTGTGTGTGT
>JAPMOR010085920.1:450986-506854 GCA_026543865.1 Argiope aurantia
GTGTGTGTGTGTGTGTGTGTGTGTGTGTGTGTGTGTGTGTGTGTGTGGTTAGCATTTTGCAAATCAGATCGATTGGCACATGTATATTTTAGAGAGTACAAATGTACATATTCAAACGATTTTTTCAAACTTTTGTTAGAATTTAAATTAATTAGAAACTAGCTGACTAACTAAGCTGAATTTCGGCGTATTTCTGCTATAATCTCTGAAAATAGAAACACAACATAGCACAAGAATAGTTTTTTACACAGTATCAAAATTCAACAAATTCTATTTTTAATGATATCAATATAATAGTCATGAAAACTTTCCCTAAATTTTGCAATTTTTTTATGATAAGTTTTTTTTCTTACTTTTGAACAATATGCTGCAGTATTGTCTTGAAATTCAAACCAATTTCATGATTTCATCAAATATTTAATCGTATTATTTTCTCCATTGTTGAAATCTAAAGAAGATGGGTTCTGTTTGGTATCTTTGTTATCTACAAGACGGATTAAAAAATTGAAGCAGATATATAGCAAAATTTAGAAGTTAAATAAACCACATATTTTTTTTAATAGCGCTATGATGTTATAAGACTAGCCTCCATAAGCAAAGTTCATATATATAATGAACAGGACATAGGAAATGCAATTAAAATGGCACAACATTAATGTCCGATAATTGAGCTGAATTCTGAAGTTATATCTAAATGGTTTAACAAAAATTAAATACGACCAATACCTCAGACAAACTAGTTGATCGCTGAGAGCTAACTAGTTTAAAATTTTAAAAAAAAGGTGCATCACGTTAAAAAAGAAACTGCCGAATCGACCAAAAAGATGGAAGACGCGTTACCTCTTTTCATTCAGTTATACGGTTTGACATCTATTTGCCATATCCAGGTAAATACCGCTGCAAGGTAGATAAAAATATCTTGAAAAAAATTTCCAGCCAAATACCTTAACGAGCTACGGAGTTTTTTAATAGATAGTTTGGGTGACACCGCTTCGGGAAAAATACAGTTTCATTGTGCTGAGTCAAGAAACACCGACTTTTTTTGTCAACTTGCTTCCAATTACCTGTTAAAAAGGTACTAGCTTGGTGAATTTGAGTTGCCTGTTGATAATAGCTCGCTAATTATATTCAGTTTCTTATTAAAAATTATTATACTGCGAATTTGTTTTTGAGAATTTTTTTAAAAAAAATAAATGTGTGCATGAAAATGCTTTGAAATGTAGAATTTTCGCTGTAGATATACAAGTGGCCATTAGTTCAGTTATGAACCTTAAGAATTGGTTAAAAAAAAAGAAGAAGGTCATTTTATGTCGTGGAACACGAGATCAGAGGCATAAAACGGGACCATTGAAGGGACTCTTTTTGACAGGGAATTAGGAGAAAGAATAGGATGCACTAGAGGAAATATATAATATAGATTCAACGGAATACAAATTTACATTAACAATAGCTGTATTATATAAATAAGAACTGACATTTCTAGTCACTTAAATGCCTGAATGCATAGATGGTGAATTTTCTCCTGTAAATGAAGACACGGGATTTTAATTCGATATTTCTTTGAATCAGAGAGGCTGGAAATTATCTTGTCAATTTAGTATCATAATGTATAATAATGAATATATTGCAATCAAATACTTGCTGAAATGATAGAAAGGGTTTGAATTTCACTTAACAATAAAGTACAAAGAATTATATATATATATATATATGTGTGTGTGTGTGTGTGTGTGTGTGTGTGTGTGTGTGTGTGTGTGTGTGTGTGTGTGTGTGTGTGTGTGTGTGTGTGTGTGTGTGTGTGTGTGTAGGACGGCGTCTAGAAGTAAAGTGAAATTTTTTTGAATAAAGGAATAATAATATCCAAATTAACAAGCGATTAATTTATTAGGACTACATATAATTAAACAAACATTTCAATATTTACACTATTTACAGAAATGGGATAAGATTTAATTGGGATCTCCAAACATGACAAAGCCTGAAAAGACTATGTAAATGGAGCACGGAAACCGCGTCTAACCTCACTTGTCCAGCGCCTTTGGAAGAAGACCTTACTCCCTTAGGAGCTTACCAGGTGCTCTGACATCACATGCATCATATGACATGATTGGCGTGGCCATCTCTTACATTCAAACCAATTAAATACTTCAATTAATCACCATCCCTTAAACAAACCATTTTTGTTCTGTAATATTTTCTCTTTTTCGCAGTTATGCTGGAGAAACTCCAAAACCCACTTGATTTTTAATAATTAAGTAAAACTCTATTTTAAAATTTCTGAAAAACTCTTCAAAGTGCACATTTTTATCCCTTATAATATATTCGTACCAAATATGTCAATGCTATGTCAAATGGTTTGTTCTATGTAGGTCTAATTTAAATATGCACATATAGACAGACGCGTATACACCATACATCGCATTTAATATCTGTATAGATAACGATAACAGATTGATAGCATTAACTTTAAAATATTCCTTTTTCTAACTTCATCGAATATTCAAGATCACCTCTCTCCTTCATTTGAGTCTCTGACAAATATGTTCTGTTGCAAAAATGTCTCGTTTCTGGGTCTATGGCCTACACTGTGTCTATGGCCTTCATCTCTTAGAAACACAATGCATAAACAAAACATTGACATAAAAAAATCCATCCTTACTATATTGTAAAATACAGTTGTGGTAGTTATATCCCATAATTGCATACACAGAAAAGTTTCCCTTACTGTTTATAAATCAGAAAAAGAAAAACGATGGCTAATATTTTCATCACAGCTTCACTTTGTAACTAGAGCTTCTTGCGCGAGAACCTTACCATCACGCATAAATTTAAAATGTCATTAGTGGGACGTGATATCAGGTGAGCCAATTTTTCCACCTTAAATTCTACCCTGCTGTCCAATTTTCCGCTATAATTTTCCGGTGTATGCCTTGCAAGAAGCAGCACTGGCATCAGATAAGAAGCAAAAACAGAAGCTGCCTATTATGGCTATAACTATTCCTCGCATTATTTTTTTCCTTCCCTTTGCTTTCTAAATAAGCCTTCATTACGCCGCAAAACTGTTGTTAAAACTTTACTTATTTTGTCATAACGGCACCTAATTTTCTAGCCTCAGTGGGCTTCGATGTGCCCTTTTTTATTTTTTGTTTCTTGTCTATTTCCATTAATGTTCCCCATTTGATATTTTGCCAGCTTAATAAAAAAATTTATTACCATTTATTTATTTACGATGCGATTTTGCCAGTCATTTTTCAATTTCCTATAATAGGCCGGTGGGCAAGAATTATAGTCTTCACCTAAAATGGAACATGATGTCGTATTTAAATGAGTAACTGATTACATCATTATTTGCGATTTGATGTGTCCCGTTTTTGAATATATCAACAGGTTTTTGTCTTTTGTTTTCACAGAGAATGCGATAGATTATTGTTATGTTCAATAATTAGTTGTTTATTTTGTACATTCCTGTTTATTGTACTATTGTAGTCAATTGTACAGCTGCTTATTTATTCTTTCACTAGCCGTCTTTGGCGATCATCTGGTTATCTGAACATATTAAGTTTGGTTAATTTCAATTAAATTTCATATGTATAATCTGATAATCTTAATTCTTTAATAAATCCCTTATTAGAATCAAATTGAAGCCGCTTTATTTTATTTCTAACTATTCTGTTTATTATGGGCGTGGACTTCCCTAATGGTGTTGAATCCTTTGACATCAAAGTGTCTGTAGAGATTTAACTGTCCAGGTTAATTATATACTTATCATGCGTTAAGTTTTCATGGTAAATTCAATTTCCTCTTCCTTATAAAAATGTATTATATTTTCATATATTATTACATTTATTCATTATATTTTCACATAAAAAATAGAATGTTTAGGCTTTAGTTTTAAACAATAAAAAAATCACAAAAATAAAAATTTAAAGGTAAAATAAAAATGGTTTGGATTTTATTGGAGCAATGGAAAATATTGTTGGAGATTATGGGGAAATTGCATGAAAATTATATTGATCTTCATCACAGACCACGCTTAAAAATTAAAAGATTCTTCCCCAAATTGCTCTAGTGTTGCTTTAAAACTGGACGTTAATGTAGCCAAATCGGCCGGGAAACGTCAATAGATACACACACTCATTCGCTTTTAATAATAGAAGAGATTGCAATTTATTTTATATCATTGTTTTAATCTAATCATATATATCTATTTTTAGCCTCCCTTTAGAAATCTGATGACAATCTGTTGAAATTTAAATATATTTTAATGTTGCTTAGATTGCATGAATATGGATCTATGCTTCATAACTATACAATTATTTCATCATCATATTATTTATAAAATATGATGACATTTATGTATCCGTGAAATAATTTTGGAGATTATTCGCTGATTTTATAAGCCTAAGTTGTATTCAGATGAAATGAACAAATGCTCTAAATAGAGGATTAAATAAAATCATCCTTGTGTTTTGGAAAGCAAATTTAATATAAAAATATTTAAGTTAGATAAATACTTGCTTTTTATGATATATTATTATTAATATTATTACATTTTCAAAGTTTTGACGTAAAAATACGTTGTGAGTTATTATCTTTAAAAATCAATATTGCTGTATTATACCTTTTTTCTTCATTAATAAATAACGGCCAACAAATAAATTAATATTAATTAAAGTTTATTTTCCTACTCATGAATTTATCTATCATATTTCTTAAAAATGAATATTTAGTTATATATCTTCTTTATTTTTAGGTAAGAATATTTCCTCATTTATTGTTGAACTTCAAACAGAAAGTAACAAGGTAAAATATAGTTCATATATATTATAAAATTTAAAAAGAAAAAGAAAGAAAGTTAGAAAAAAAAAGAAAGTAGAAAGTTTTTATCATGCATTTTTTTATCTTATAATTTTCTGGTTTATCTTGAATTTTGAATTTGATATCAATATCTGAAAAAGTTTTTTAAAACTTTTTTTTTCAGTATATAAATTTTTTTCCATTTTTTTTTCAAAATGCTGCTTTTATAAAAATTACAGTAAATCTCAAAAAAATAATAAAATTTTATTTATGGTTTTTTTAAAAAAATTTAATGCAATAGAATATAAATGCCTTTTTGATGCACAAAGATATAGAAATAGAGCTGTAAATTGTATTATAAAGTTCTACTAAATTATTGAATTCTCATGATCGTTCAAAAATATTTGAATTTTTTAAAAAAAATTCAAGTTTTTTTAAAAGAATTTTTGCATAAAACTCATTTTTTGTTTATATACAGAGTAAACAGTTGTTGGTTGTTGCTTGATTTTAGAATAATACTTGATTTATTATGTAAACAATAAAAGGTCAATCTTGAGAATTCAAACTGTAAATCATCTATATAAAAATATAAAATTTTGCCTAACTCCTAATTATTATAGTAAAGCACAGAGGTAACAGGAAATTTCTCTTTCCCCTAAATTATAATAAATAAAAGAAAATTCATAACTATCAAATTGATGTTTTCTTCATGATATTAAATTTACAATATTATTCAAATATTTAATAGTTTTAAAAATTCAAAATTTAATTAAAAGAACTTGCTGTGTGCAGTATTCAATGCTCGGTTTGCAATTTATGAATTACTGAAATCCGAAACATTTGTATGTTTAAAATTATTGTTACTTATACCATGACAAGTTACATGTGTTATTTTGACTCAGAATTGCGGCTCATTGTAAATTATTAAATAAGATGTATTTAAAAAAGTAAAGTAAATATAAAATTTAACAAAGTTCTAACAATATTTTATGAAAACTGGGCACGAAATTATTCTCATTACTTTTTGATGGGAAATAAATCACAAAATCTTAAATTTAAAAGCATGCGTGATTACACTTACTAGCATCGAAATCAAATACAAATGAAATTCAAGTAAAGAAATGTGATTATAAATTGAATGTTATATTTATTTTTATAAGTATAAATATTTTAATTTTATTGTTTATATAGGTTGAATATGTTATAAAATATTTTAAAATCTTATATACAGAAAAATAATTTTTATTAAGGAAAGTTTAAAATCATATTTTAATAGTTATATATTAAAAATATAATCACAATTATTATATCGTTATTGATAAATAATTGAATTGTAGTGTATATTTATCAAATTAACACTAAACTTATTTTAACCAGTTAAGTGCCTTCAACGCGTATAAACGCCAATCGAAATCCTCATTTTGGTGGTCGATGTATAATTTTTATTTAAAAAAATTTAAATCTTCTTCGATTTATGAAGATTATTTTGAAAAATTTACTCTGCTACTTTTTGTATGGTGATCAACTTGTATATGCGACATCGCTTGACTTTAAAAAGGTGGACTTCGGGATCATTAAAAATAAATTACATAGTTAACTGGTTACATAAGTACTAGATTTCAGATCTAGTTTGGATAAATTATCACTTTCAATAACGAAGCATGTAATTTTCATACTAGATTTCAGATATAGTACGGAAATTGTTGTTTCGTTATTGAAAGTGATAATTTATCCATCCGTAAAAAATATTTTGATTAACGTAATTCTAAAAAAAATAACGAAAATAAAAGATGTCTTTTGCTTATACCATAGGATTATTTTTTAATATAATTCAGATGACGTATTATCATTAAAAAAAGACTCATGCTTTTTTTTTCATTTTTATGAATCTAAATTATTACTTCCAGAAATGTCATGTTTCTACTTCTTGTAAATAACTATTAAGAACTTCCTTCGAAGCACTGTCTGTTTGAATATTGTCATTAACAAATGGAAACCATTATCTATGTTTTCTGCATTCATTACCATAATTAAGATGCATGAAATTGAAAAGAAGTCAAAAATCAGAGCGAAGCTAATCATTTTAATGCAACTGCTCCTTTCATTTCATATCTACTGCAAAAATAATTGAAAACTGAAACTAAAAACTCAGATAATGTACATCATGTTTTCTTTTCTTTTTTTTTTAATGTTCTCTCTATTTTTTTTTCTCTGAACTAGGATAATCGCTTGCTTAATAATTTTTTTCTTTGTAAAAGTAAAGTTTCGTTATTATTGAAAACAAAAACCAACGTTATTCTTGAGGTTAATTTACCATCGGAAAATGGCAACTCTTCAGCTTTGCGTGTCAGCTTTTTTCTGACGTAAACACGCAAAAGTCTATTTCAACGTTTGGAAAAAAAAAGTTTTCATCTTTTTTTCTCTGTGGTTTTTAAACTCTATTAGATACAACGTTGTTGTTTTGAACTTTACCATCTAATGTGAAATCCATAAAGAAGCCATTTTTTAAGTGCTTGTTTTAAAAGAGATGTTTTCTTCTTCCAAAAAAAAAGTCATTTAACAAAAAATTCTCGCCGAGGAATTCCATGATAAAACAGTAGATTTTATTCCGAGTCACAATTCCGAGAAATTTTCCCGTCGCTTTATTTCCATCATATTTTTTATAATTGAATAAAATGTGGCAGTAAATTATTTTTTTACAGTTATTTTTATTATTATTTTATTTACAGTTATTTTTTTGAGAAAAGTTTTTTTTCTTTTGTTAATTTAAGCAGCTTTTTGAAATTTAAATTTTAGTTACTATATTATCTTATATTTAAAGGCAAATTAAGAGTATAGTTGTTAAAGTAAAAAGAGTTTATCTTGTTACACATGAAGATTAATTTTTCGTCATAATATTTATTTGTCAATTCATTCAGACTCGAATAGGGAAATGTACTTCATATTTAACAATTCATTTTATTTGGGAATAGCTATTATCTGTATAAGATAATATAACTAATTGATAAATTTTTTTAATAGTTTTACTAAAATACAACCTCCATTAGTAATAAAGGAAAACATTTGTGGGTGTCAGTTGATGCTTTTAAGGGTTGACCGTTACACTTCGGGTTTCCAAATTTGAAACTTGTGTATGTTAATTTGCACCTTGGTGTGATTCTTTTGAAATAGGAATTGACTTAAAATTCAAGAAATGTTGCTGTTTTATTCCCATAGCTGCTGAAATCTTACCTTGATTGGATTTCTCTTTAAATAGCCCGAAGAATTACTGTACAAAAATGAATTTTACACTTTTTTTAAAAAAATTCAAAATTATAGGTTTCATGAAATTAATTTAATTACCGAATAACTTTTCGCTTGGTTTTAATTATTTTTTAAAAACTTTTTTCAGCTTATTTCAACTAATAATATTTTTAAAAATATCCTATTGCCGTCATTGCTGCTGCAAATTATTTCTCATGGACTTTTCTTCTGTTGTTGAAGATGAATATATCTAAATATTCGTTTTTGTGTGTGTTTAAAATGTGTAAAAATGAGCATTGCTTATGAACGTTAAAATAAGTATAAATATATTTGTACGTTTTACACAAACAATTCTTTTTTTTGTAATTTTGTTGTGCATATATGAAATATTTAACTGACATTTTTCTGAAAAGGGAAATTTAATGAAAGACTTTGAAATCTTGTTGGTTTCATCAAACAACACTTCCATTTTTAAAGAAAAGTTCAAATTTTTGGTGAAAAAATAGAAAATTACATAAATTAGTAACGCAATGAATATCGTAAGACTTTTAATATATACATGCATAATTTGAAGGAAAAAATATTTAAAAAATTCTTACAAATATAAAAAAAATGTTTAAATCTAAAAATAATTTTCTGCATAAAATAAACATTTTAGCAAACTATGATCCCGGAGAAGAAGCTTGACATTAAAGGCAGCTAATATATTCCTGAAAAGCATCTATTATAAAGTCTAGAATTTGTATAAATTTATCAAGTTTTATCTAACAAATTATTTTACATTTACTGTTATACAAAATATATAATACAATATATTTTCTTAAATAGCATAAATGATAATTTTTCAAACACACTTATACATATACGAAAAATGTTTAAAAAATTCGAAAACAACCCTGAGTTTTTTCTCAAGAGCTTAAATTATACGTTTTCCTAAACTATATTCTCGAATATCCATAGAGTAAAATCTAAAAGGCATCTATATGTTTATATTTGCTTTCTAAATAGATTTTCGGTATGAAAATTTTTATACTCCCATAAATACATATAGTAAGTGATAACCATTTGACAAGCAACTTATAGAAATATATTACCATTCTTTGCATCTGAATACTTTAAATAAAGCTTATAAATCATGTAAAAAATTCTCCAGTTTATTCTCAAAACAAGTGGAACTTTAAACTTATGGTATGTCAAAAGCATGAATTCGTTTCATATTTCAGAATTTGCGATATATAAACAATTTCAAATATCCAATTCACAAAGTCTATAACTTTTATCAATATAATTTATGAGGCATGGAATCAATTTAAAACAGGTGATATAAAATATCAATAGAATTCCTTTTAGTTTTTAAAACAGCTGTTTGAAATTGTAGTGAACTTTTTGAAATGAATGGATAGATTGACTTATGCCTACGAAATTCGTTTTAGCTTTTAAAACAATTGTTTAAAATGGTAGAGGGAATGTTTGAAATGATTGAATTAAATGATTTAGGATTATAAAATTCATTTTTTAAAAAACTTCTATTAAGAAATGGAACAGCTGGAAATGATAATAATTGGAACTTTTAAAAATGATTACCATCTAAAAATAAATTTCTAAATACCTAGTTTAGAATTGATGATTGATGAAGTTTAAAAAGTGTCTTCTAGTTTCTAAAGTAAGGTAATTTATGATGTTTAAACGTCAAGATTGTCGTAAAATATGCGCTGTATTTTGGAGAAATATGATTCATGACATTCATCTGATTTTGCATGATATACACTCAAAGAAATAATCAAATTCTTACACAAGTATAAATTTACTTCTTTCATAAAGTTATAATATGATCCAAACACCGTAAATTATATGTTAAATATAGCATGGGATCTTTTAATTAATAAACATTAATTGTAATTATATAATCATAATTGAGATTATGATTTTATTTGAATAATCTTAATAATTTTTCTCTATTTACATTATATATATTGAAATATTGAAGACTATAACTTTTAGAACCATGAACCATGAATGCATAATTAATTTTCTTTTGTTTGTTGTCTTTTGTTTTTGTTTCTTTTGTTTCTTTTGTTTAAAATGGAAACATTTATTTTTAATAGATTTCTTAAATTTTTTATAAATATGTATTTATTACATTGATAGCTATAAACAAATAAACGTTGATTTTGTAGTATATTGGTCTTACTTAACTAATTTTGAATCAAAACATCTTTATTATAAGTTTGTGAAAATTATTTTTAAGTTTAAAGTAAGTTTGTAAAACATCTCATATAAGTAATATTTTTATTTTTCAAATTCTAGTGGAAATGCTTTTATCAAAGCACATTATCATGAGTCAATTAGGTTCAAAAAATATTATTAAATAATTACTAAAGCATAAATTTTCCTGTCTTCTTTCTGATGATAGAACTTTAAATAGCCAACAGCAATACTATACAGAGACGAAATAGGATGGCTTCACTGTTACTGAATTATCACAGCGCAGTAAACACTTTTACCGTTCTCTTCTTTTTATTTGTAAGGAATGGTTGTTTTCTTTTATTCTTTTTTATTATTATTGTTGTACAGGTTTATGATGTAAAAGGAACCATTCCACAACTAAATAGCGTCAAAATTGCATTTCGAAATGCATAATAACGCTCATTTTATAAACAATTGGCTAAAATTTATGCTACTTCAATATCTTTGAGATCAAAGTAATTTAACTTACGAAATAATTTTTCTTTTACAATATTTAGTAAAATTTATTTTTAATCATTTTTCCCATAATACTACAACTGTAATTACCAAATTTACATTTTCCCTTAAGCTGTTGACCATTCTTTGTATTGTTCTATAAACATGTCCCTTTCTAACTGGCAGAGAATTAATTAATGTCAGAGATAATTATATATTTCAGAAGACTAAAAATTAGACACAACCTTAAATAACAACTCATTTATTGAAAGAAAGGATACTATAAAAATTCATCCAAGTAGAAGTATGAGAAAATGTTTAGCTTATCCGTTTCTACTGGCAGATAATTAATTCAACATTCAGAGTTAACTATGTTTTTTCTAAAGGCTTAAAAACAAAGACAACCTTAAACAATCACTCATTTATTTAAATAATATTATATGGTAAAATTATTCTCTTAAAACACTGCCTTTGCAGAAGAGATGATATAGAAATACCATCCAAGCAGGAGCATGAGGAATTGTTTAAATTAACCCTTTATTACTGTCAGAGAATTAATTAAACATTCAGAGTTAACTATGTTTTTCTGAAGGCTAAATATTAAAGGCAACCATAAACAACCTCTCATTTATTTAAACAATATCTCATGATAAAATTATTCTCTAAAAGCAGTGCTTTTACAGAAGGGATGATATAGAAAAACCATCCAAGTAGAAGCATGAGAAAATATTTAGTTTAACCCTTTCTTACTGCCAGAGAATTAATTTGACATTCAGAGTTAACTATATTTTTCTGAGGGCTAAAAGTTAAAGACAGCCTTAAGTAATAACTCATTTATTTAAATAATATTCATAATAAATTCATTTGCTAAAACCACTGCTTTTTAAAAAAGGGATGATATCAAAAAACCATCCGAGCAGGAGCATGAAGAAATGTTTGGCTTGCCTCAATCAGGGTATCAAGAAATCGGGAAAGAAAGCCAAAATGCCTCGCCTTAAAGGAAAGAAAGCAAACGATTTACCAATTCCCCTAATTGCCTCAGAGATCCCTCGTGCCCTATAAATATCGAAGTAGCTCCCCGCCAAACCCCTGTCGCTTGCCACGTGTTCATATCGACACCCCCTTTTTCAAAGAATACCTCAAGGGAATGTTGCTGCAGCGAAACTTTTGATTCTCCAGGATTGTTTTTTATCAGATGCAACCCTTATGAGGTCGGAATAACGAAGCATTTAATCCGCTTCTCTGATTGGCTGAGAGGAAGGTGGGGAGAGAATCGGATTTGTTGTTGCGCTCTGGGACTGAGGGAAAAATCCTTGAATTTCCGGTATTTTTTACTTTTTTTTTTTTTTAGAATGGTTAAATCTACATCGGTACACCGATATGTTGGAAAGAAAGGGAAGTGCGATAGTACATGAAAAAAAAGTTTGTTTTCGGGGTTTTTTTTTTTAATTCTTTCGCCTCTTTCGTATTTAGAGGAATAGATTAGATCTAGAAGATTTACTAGATTTGGGGAGAGAGTTTTACTTTTAAATATTCCCAGTAGAAGTTGAAATCAGTTTTTGAAATCACAGACACAGATTAAATGGTACTCTTTTTTTAATGTTTCTGCTTTTCCGGGTTAAATTGTACAATTGAAACTCTCTCTCTTATCAGTTTGTGAGTTAAACTTATTTGTAATTGAAAGTTAAAATTGTATATTTTCTTTTGTAAATAACAGAGATTGATGGTTTCTGGGAATATTCGCAGTTGAAATTTCAGTAAGAGTTCCTGTTCAAAATTATCGTTGGTGTGGTTCATTAGATTGTACATTCATTTTGCAAACCTTATCTGCATCTGTTTTATACAAATGACGCAGAAAATTATTTCGGGAATTTTTTTATAACAAGTAGTGAAAAATGTGAGATAATATAATTAATGTTAAGCTGAGATAAGTAAAAAAAAAAAAAAAAAACTACGAGAATGAAAGAAATTAGGAAGCATAAATATATATAAATGGTTACTATTCCCAAAGCGCGAAAATGAGGCATTTTAAAAATTATACAATTAATCACTGTTTAACTTTATAATTGACTAAACGTTTATGCGTTTTGTAATACTTAAAGTTGTCGTATAAAAAATGATGATGCAGAACGCTTGTCGTCAATCTTCTTTAACTACTCGAAAAATTTTTATCTTTTATAATTACGCTTGAAATGCCAAAAAAAATTCTAGTTAATCCGTAAGATTATAAAATTAAATGTGCTGAAATTCCAATAAATTTTCTATGAAAATGTGTTTACATTCTAAAGAATTACGACTATCTTGAAGGAAATAATCTGTTAACCAGGTGAAATATCAGTAATATTATCTATTTTATGGGAATAATTTTTTTTAATAAATTATGAAAATCCCAAGATAATAGTTTTGTTATCTAATATCTTTCAAAGTAAATTTTTCATATTTATTTTTTACTTGGAAATTTTTTATACAAGCCATGAAGGAACAAGCCAAACGTTTACACATTATTACTGATTATCTTTTTCTATTAATATTATTTTCAGATCTTTACATAAAAGTGGATACTTTAAAATGCAAAGAAAAATTATATTTACAAAGCTAAAAAGGTTGGCATGATTTATTCCCCTAAAATTTAGAACCATAAATAAACTTTAATGCTTTTTCCGAATTCTCGGATAAAAACATTTTTTTTAAGTTATTTTATGACGAACTTTTGTCTGAGAATTTTTTTTTACTAACAGTTAATTTAACATAATATTATTAATTTTCTTTGCTAACGTATTTAAGAATATTTAATAATAGCATTTCATAATCAATTTATCTAATAAATATAATATTAGTAACCTCGAAAGACTGGTCTAAAAGGAGGGCGAACAAAATTTAATTACAAGAGTTCATAATTCTGAATATCCGATCTGTATTCATAACTGAAAAGATTTATTTTTACAAAACATAATTATCGTTATTTATTTCTCTAAAGATATATGTATGATAATCACCATAATACAAAAGCAGATACAGAAAAAAAATATTATAAATCATTACACAATAAATCACACTAAACTCATGTGCGAAAAAAGTTAACCGCTATTGTCTTTGCTGGAACTATTTACGTTAGAATGTAGTTAGAAAGAAAAAAATATATTTATAGACCACTCGTTGAGTTCTATATAAAAGAAAATGTACTTTTAACCCATATAGTTTGACGTTTAGAATAGTAAGTAGTCCACTGGTCCTTTACACGACAGACGATTTTTATTTCACCTGGAAAAATCTTCAGTTTATATCCCTGGTGTACCTAGAAGTTGTTGTGAAGAATAGTATAGGGCTAAAAGAGACTATAGTCATTTCCTAGAGTGTCTAGACTATGGCGAGACTTTAAGAAACTTTTATATGTCTCGACACTAGTACCAACCAATATTGCGCCACCGGATAATTTTTTTCGATACTGATCATGTATCAAGAAGTTTGGTTTTTGAAATTAACGTTTTCGATAAACTTTTTTATTGTTTTATTTCCCCAAAAGCAATTTTAGTTTCTTTTTTTTTACCAAAAGGAGAAGTTTCAAAAAAGTGGTTTCTTCACAAAAAACTTAATTTATTTCCATTATTTTTCTCCCAATCGATTTTTAGGCTTTTTAGTTAGAGCAGAGTAAGACTTTAAAAAAAATTAGTGATTTAGCTTTCTTCTGTAAAAATAGTTTACTCTCATTAAAATTGAGCAATTTATCCTCGGATATAGCCCATAGTTTTTTTCTCTGAACAATTTTCCTTGATATAGTTTTTTTCGACTTGATTTTTATTTTAACTTGAATTATTTTTCTTGAAGGAACTTCTCAACATTATATATCTTACTTTTAAAATTTAATGCTAAACGTTTTAATTTAAAAACACTTCGAGTCGTTTAAAAATTATTTTATTCAAAGCAAATGGAAATTAAATCCTCTTTAAAAGGCTAATTTTCAGTATGTAATTTACATATTCATGATGGTTTTTAATTTTTATTATCTAATCTATAATTCTTAATAGAATTTAAATGTCTTTTAAATACAAAAATCACAATTTATATGATGTCATCTCCCTATTTTTCACAAATACAGAAATCTAAATTTTTAATTTCCGCTTTTTTAAATCTTTGGATGAATTTCTCCCTTTACTTAAGATTTAGTAATCATTGTATAGCTGTATAAATATTTGATTTTTATTCATAAAGTTTTCAAATTTAATTTGCAGTTTTCACTAAAAATTCCTGAAAAGACATGTTATCATATATTTATAGAAATACAACAAACTCTACTTGCATTTTGCTCTAAAGTTTATAAAGAATATATTTGTTAAAAATACTGAGATAAGGAGTGAAAATCTCTGTCGAGGAAAGCACGTTTAAGTTTTAGTTTCATAAAAAAGTAACAAAAAAGAGAAGAGAAGACTTTGCTGAACATTAGGTAATAACTATCTTGTAGCAGTAACACTGCGTGGGTATTTCAAGCGCTTAAAGATATCAAAAGTAGGTAAAAATGCGATTATGCTTTTAGATAAAAGAGGAAATTTAAAATAGAAAAAAGAAATCTCAGAAGAGTTCTGGCCGTCGGAGATAGTCACGTCAAGCGGTGACGTCATAAATCGTTTGCTCTATCATTGCTGCCACAAGCGTGTCTTACGAGAACGAAAGCAATTTTGGAATATTATCGAACTCCAAAAAATAAAAGAAGTTTTATATACTATCTCAGATCATTTTTTCTTCCAAAATTTAAAAAGTTAAATCTAAATACGAACAAATTTTAATTGCCAAACTTAAATTCAGATTTTTAAAAAATTGTATTGAAAAAGTTGCGATATAGACTATTACATAATGTCTATTTTCAAGAAGCTTAATTCTTTATTTTTTAAATCAAAAGAAAAAAATATTAATCCTAAAAATAAAATATAAATCGATAAAAATTGAAATAAAAGATGAATCGTTTGCACGTATAAAGAGAGAAAACTACTTATTATCCAGATTATTGCAGACGACTTTTTAAAACAGGTATTTTTTTTAGTTTATTCATTTGAGGCTTTTCAACATGAAGACGGCATTTTTGTTGAAGCTAGTTTGTCAACATAATTAGATACCTATTCAAAACAGCATTATTATACTCAGTAAGTAGACGGTAATTTTTTTTCTCAATTTCGAATTGAACCTGTTGAAACTAAACGAATTGCTTGAAGAAGTGAAAAGTTTAAAGCTATTCAAACGAATTTGAATAGATTTAATTATTAACAAATATAAAAAATAGAGCTTCTAACCAACTAAATAGTTAATATTTGGAGCTCTTTTTCCAATTCTTTGGAATTCTTGGAATTTCTTGAATAGAAAGTTAATTTTAAAGAGTCAAAATGTTTTCTTTATATATATACTAGCCGCCTTTGGCGACCAGCCGGTTCGCCAGTATTACCGCTCGCTACAATTTTCAATTAAATATTTTAAGTAACTGGTCTCTTAAAGGATTCTCAAACAAAACATTTTTAATCTCCAAATTTTGATAGCCATACCAAACTTATACTGTTTAGGTCGTTTCGTTCAATTTAATATATATATTTTGCTAATTTGTTGTCATTTCCGGCAAACTTTCAACTTTAATTTAAAATGTAAATGATGAAATTGCAATTAATATTAAGATATTTTTTAATAAAACCAAGCGTTTTATTTTATTTATCATCATTATTGTTATTCAATTATTATTATTATTGAATATGAGTATTGCAAACAGAATCGCTCGGTATTTAAGTATTATGTTAACTACAAAATATTTTTCATCATTTATGTAATATCTCAAACAATAATTCAACAAAAATTTCTGAGATTCAGCATAAAATTCAGTTTTTAGTTTTGCTTTCAAAAGGATTGAAATGAAATCAATAATAATATTTTGTTCCGGCCTATAAATATATTTCAAAAATTATGAAGTCTAAATTTAATGCAGTAAGGTATCATATTCT
This sequence comes from Argiope aurantia, assembly GCA_026543865.1. Classification (NCBI taxonomy): domain Eukaryota; kingdom Metazoa; phylum Arthropoda; class Arachnida; order Araneae; family Araneidae; genus Argiope; species Argiope aurantia. The sequence continues at coordinate 467,684 of JAPMOR010085920.1, forward strand.
GAGAAATATTCTGGACACACCAAATTTTAAATAAATGAATGAATGTTTCTATTTTCCACGATCAACTAAGACTTATTTATGAAGTTTTAAATGTTAAAAATTTAGAAAAACTCAACATTTTCATAATTTTAGGACAATTAATCTTGAGAAACCTGCGCGCTGATTGGCGTATTTTCTTTGAAGCGATCGATGGAAAATCTAAAATTATCCTTTTTTTATTGAATAGTGATATTCAAATTTTCATAAATCAGTCAGTTTAAGTGATTGGAAATTAACTCTTAAAAGTCAGTGATTTAGTTGATTGGAAATTAACTCTATGACCACCATAAAATCTGTGCTTTCTCTTGTGGTGTATGCATTCTCCTTAATATCCGCTCGAATAAAACATCACATACAAAAGTACTACATAGAACAAACACATGAAAAGTAAATATAACATTTCAATAATTGCCAAAAACAAAAGAGAGAAAAATGCAATTAATAAGCAGACGATATTTAGAAAAGTACAGATATTTAGACTGGAAAATGAAATTATCTGAAATTAAAAACACGCGCAGACGATATTTACAAAAGTAAAAATATTCAAACCTGAAAAGAAAAATATATGAGTTATTCCATCAATAAATGCCATAAGTTTGTTTATATCTTCATTGTTTTATGAGTCATTAAATATCAAAATGGGTCCGGGACTAAATAAACACCCTGTATAGAGAGTGTAAAAGATCATAAATAATTTTTCTTGAATTTATTTTTTAGAAAAGATAATATTTCATATTTGTTTCATTTCCTACTGACACGTGCCGAAAATTATATTTTTGCAGATTTCATTTTCAAAAAGATTTAATTTATTTTTAATTGAGGCTTTAATCAATGTGATGGCAACACTTTGAAAAAAGACAATTTTTTCCCATGAATGCGAAACGTGCTTAATCTTAATTTATATTTTTTACGAAAACAATTATTGAAAAACATAGTTAAAATATTTATTTAAAAATTCATTAAAAATAGAAATTTAATTTTAAGATTAAAACATTAGTATAATTTAAAAGATAAATTTTTGATCTTTAACTTTATGTAAAAATCTTTTTTGTGCGGTAATATTTTCGGAAGTTATAGCAGAAACACGTCAAAATTTCGCTTAATTTTTAAATAAATAAAATTCTAGTTAAAAATTCGAAAAAATAACCCCCAGGTGCACATTCCCGGCCTCCAAGGTATACACGTGCCAAATTTGGTAGCTGTAGGTTGAATGGCCTGGCCTGTAGAGCGCCAACACACACATACAGACACACACACATTGAGCTTTATTATAAGTATAGATAGATAAATAAATAATGAGAATTTAGAAACAGCTGATCAATATTTCGACATTAAACATTTTAGAGGTAAAGTTGCTAAATATGCATTTAACATATCGGTGTTCCAGAAAAATTAGTTCAATAAGAATTTCTAAAAAGATAAAAAGAAATATTGGATTTTTTTATTGAAATATAAATTTATCCTCTCTCTTTTTATTTTTTATTTGTTAACTAACGAATTAAATTCTAAATTTTCCTACTTTACTCAATTATTTTTATTATACGGAATATCTTTCTGGATGTAAAATATAGTATTCTTAAAAGAATTTCAGTTTTTTTAAAAAATTATTATTTGTATTGTTTCTATAAGTATTAAATCCATAGTAAATTGTGCAAAGTAATGTATTTATATGATATTTTTTATATTTTAAATGAAATGTTATGATTAAAATAAATATAAGTAAATATATAGGAATCATAAAATTTTAAACTATTTTATTTATTTTTTATGCTTGTAATCGCAATTCAAACATGATATATCAATCGTTTATTCGCTTTAAAAATATTTAATGCTGTGAAAATTTACTGAAACTAAATTTCTTTCCATAACAAACATCCCATTAATATTTCTTAACTGCACAATACAATGTATTTAATAACACTCTGTAGAAAAATTAATATTATATTGTTTTCTATAACTTCATTAACTTAATCAGAATAATTTTTTTTCTTTCTGTGGATTGTAATTCAGAGATAAATTTTTTTATTTGTATAAACATGTTTTGTTTTTTATTTATTAATTTAACGATTAGAATATCTCCATATAGTTAAAAATACTTTCTTTTTAATTATTTTTTTTTTTTGCAGTTTTCTAATTTTTTACACAATAAATGTTACCTAATACACCAACATAACAGTAAGTTGCATTCTTTTCTCATATTTTATATATATGTATATTGGGTGCAATACTTCATTTTCGTCAATTTTAATGATTGATTATTTATTAAATGAATTTGCTTCGTTTGAAAGCTATTCGAGGTGTACCTCAATATTCCAAATTAGCATTGAGAAAAAAATATTTTTGATGTCGTAGTAAAAATTGCGATTAATTTCTGATGAAATGTGAATTTTTTGTGTATGTTTTTAAGGGATATATTTGGAGTGATTTTTTTGAAAAATGTTGTAAAATATTTAAATTTCTGAATTGGATATATCTGAATAAGCAAAAATATCAGTTAGAATACAAAAGTGTTTTGGAAATTAGGAGAAATATTTTTTGAGCGACGGGGAATTGATAAGACATGAAAAAAAACACCCATCTATTTTAGAAATTTATCAAATGATTTGCTGATATTTTAAGAAATTTTTTACATTTTCTTAATAAGGAAGTAAACTAAATTTCTATCCAATTTTAAATGCTCAAATTGTGTTCAATAGTGTGTGTATTCAAAATCTAAATTTTTTCAACCTGTGAAGCCTTAACCTGTAATATATCTTTAAAGCCTGTAATATATCTTTAAATGAGATATTGCATATTGAGGAACTTTTGCACCAAATTTGAATAAAAAGCACTAATTGGATTAAAATTTATGACGTTTTTTGAAAGAAGATTTTACTAGACTTAGATTAGTAAAGATTTGAAAAAGTGTTACAATATATGATATGCGATACAAGAATCATTAGAACTTCCCAAAGAAGCAACACAGAAAAAAAATTCAAACAATTTTAGAAAGAAAACTATTCAGAAATTAAGAATTTTGAATAAAAAATATTTCACAATACAGATAAAATTTGAACTTTTCCATACGTTTACATATTTTAAGAACACAATTGTAATTGTGAAATATTATTCAAACGTTTATGCTGTAAATAAATAAGTAGTAAACAATAACAAAGGAAAGATTATCATTTCCACGAACAATAATTTCTTTCACAAAATGAATTTCTTCACAACGACATTCTTCTGGAATTATTGTCTTTTCGTTTTCAAAAAACAAAACTTTCTGTCAAAACTTCTAAAACTAAAACACAGCAATTAACAAGCGTTCCGTCATTAAAATCCTCATTAGCAGTGAGGTCAGTGCAGTTTCATAATCAGAGCATAGTAACACGTTGGACATAACTTTAATGACACTTTTATATACTAGTCACCTTATCAGAGAAGGCTAGGAAAGAGAATTTAATGAAGGTCATCTTTATTCAACATTTCTGGGAGCTAATTTACTTAACGTATCTGAAATTGTGTCATTAACTGCCTTTAAATTGTGTCGTTTCGATTAACTTAATCTTATATTTGGAAAGAGGTGAGTAGGATTTAGCATTTTGTTCCAATTTAGATAAGTTATAAGAAAATACACAATAAAGGTCAAATGAAGTTCCATTTGATCTTTTATTTGAAGAATAATTAATCAGTAGTTGAATTTATTTTTTATTGAGATATTATTGAAGAAGCAAGGAAAAATCTTTCAATTTGATTTACTAGTTTAATTACTTTATCATATTCGAAAGTGGTGTAATTACGTCAAAAAATATGACTCGAGAATTCTCGTGCATCTTCATGTTTTAGATCATCCTGAGTTCGAAAAATACATTTTTGGAAAATTTCTGTCTGTTTGTTAGAAAGATACTCAGAATCACTTTTAGTCAGATATATGAAATTTGGTATACCGTCTTAACTGTTAATATATCCAGATATATGTATTATATTATTAAATAGACATCAATTTATTGTTTTAAAATAACGGTGCAAAAATTGGTATATAATACTTGGTGGAAAAATTATATTTTCATTTTTTAACAAACATTTCTGTAAACGCTTAGATAGAGTTTTTATTATCATTTTTTTGGAGTTTGAACTCATTTGTTTTTTTTTTTATTGTAGCCAAAAAAATAAATTTCTCTACTTGAATAACATAAACACTTTAATACTAATACGATAATATTAAAAACCACCTCAAATATAGACACATGAGAATTTTATTTTTTTACATCCTTTATTTAAGATATATTCATTAAAAAATTTTATAAATTCAAAGAGAGAAAGTACATACACAATTTGATCCCCTGGTATTATTTTTACAGCAAGGTTCTCTTTTTTAAAATTTAATTTAATCTAAAATATGTATTAATTGTTTGCTAACAAACTCTTCTAAAAATTTCCTACCGCATCTGTATTCTAGGATATTTTTTCATACAAGAAAAACTCTTTAAAAAACCCAATTTGAATAAAAGTAATAACTAATGCTTTTATTAAATATTTAAATTTCAGTTATTCTGAAATAATTATTCAGTATTTATGATGATAAATATTAATCTACGAAATCTTTTAGATCAATATTTATAAGAAAACAAATTCGTTGTACATTTTGCTGGGTCAATATTATTTCAAGAAAATACATATTATACTCTACTCTTTCACATGTAAGAAGGTACTTCTCAAGTAGAAATGTTTATAAATGTTAATAATGGAGGCTAAATTTTATTTTATTCAGTTCTTAATCATAAAAATAAACATTTTTGTAGCCGCTGCATAGAAGCTTCTTTCTATTAAAAAGCATTACTAAAATATTTATCCAATATGCTTTTTTAATTATTAAGTATTTGAAAATAATATTTTTAAAACTTTTATATTAAAGAATGAATGGATTTTTATATTACTAGCCAGCTTATATGTATTTGCCATATGAATTTACATAAAACAATGTCGATAAAAATGATTATTTTCCTTATAATCTAGGATAGATTTTAAATATATAAATACATCTATCTTCAATAAAAGTAAAAAAATTAATGCTTTTACTAAAGATTTGGAAACTAACTTATGCTGAAAAAGTATTGACAATTTTTGTTTATGATATTAGTCTGCAAAATAATATTTAGAAGAACATTTATTCATTGTGCATTTCCCTGAATCAATACTATTTCAACAAAATTTATACTATCATTTTGTTGCTTTTTCAAGTAAATAATTTTGCCAAATAAGTAAATGGAAATGTAGCTTTTATAAATTTTGTTTGTTTCTTCTTTCTGATTCAAAAATATTTTCATCTATACAGAAACGTAAAGTATTTTGTTTTGCTTTTATAAAATCAAAAATTCATGCAAATCTAGATTTAACAAATTTCAAACTAAATTTATTTGTATTCAGAATAAATAGCCACGATATAGACTTAGTTTTAAATTCAAATTATGTAATAGAGGAATTGACTTTCATTTTTCAATTATTTTATTTGTAGTGAAATAAATTAGCTTTTGGGAATATTATTTTGCTTTAAAAGTTCAAAAATTCAATTAAAACTATTTTTAAAAATTCCTGATATATATAATTAACTCTTGTTTTATATACAAATTCTAAAATATCTGATGATTTTAAGATAAGGATTGTCACTACTTCTTTTGTAATTTAATAAATTAGCCTTTAGAATTATTATTTTGATTTAAAAGTTCAAACAAATAAAATAAAAACTTTTTGAAAGTACGCCAGACATATATAATCATTTCCTTTTCTTTTTCTATCCAAATTCTGAAACGTTAGGTGATTTTTAAATATATAAGTAAGGTTATAATTATCACGAAGCAACTATAAATTTAATTTAAGATCTTAAAATTTCATTCAATTTGATAAAATTTTATCAATTTTTTTTGCTGTATACAATTATTAATTTCTCTATTATTCTGAATTCAAAATTCAAAATAAATTTCAGAAGTTAATATCAAGCTAATAGAAATTTCTCTCCAAATACAACAATAAAAAAAGATTGAGTGCTTTGACAACTCTATAGTTTTTCAAAAAAAAATAATAATAATAGCAGGTCAAAACTCTTTCGTTAAAGCATTAATAAATATTTGTATTTAGTCTGCAACATTTGAGTATCGATTTTTTTTAAGATTAAAAAAATTCGATTAACTGCAACATAGTGATATTTTAATCTTTCAAGGGAATGCTGACAGGAAACTTTTAGTTTTCAACTATTCGGAATTATCGCTATTGTAAATGTAACATTTCAAATAACTTTAAAGAAATTATTTACATCTAATTAAAAGTTTTCTTCAAATTTGACAACGAAACGTAGTCATAGCTTCATAATTTTTCAAAAAATAATATATCAAAGGCATTTTTCAAAGTATTTATGAACATATTATTTAATATGCAATATTATTGTTTAAATTTTATTCAAGGTAAAAAAAATTGCAATGGTTTTCAAATAAAAAGATGTTGATATTTTTAGTCTTCTAGAGAAGTGAAATATTTTGTAATATTTTATTCTTTCACGTAAAGAAATGAAATTTAATGAAAAATAACATCTCCTAAAATGCATATGTAAATTTTTTGCTTTTTTTTTAAAAAAAATGTTATTGTTACTAAGAAATAAAAAAAATTAAAATAAAAGAAATTATAAATAAAACATTGCAACATTATTTGCTGAGTTTATAAATAAAACTTGTTCAAATATAAACTTAAATTTGAAATCTTTTCAAATGCATATTTAAAGTATAAAATGCAAAAGAAAAGTTAGTAAATCACAAAGGAAATAATTAGTGTGTTTCAAAATGAATAATTAAAGACCATTGTTTAATATAGTTAAAGAAATAATTTCCAGTTGCAATTTTGAATTTTTTAAAAAAAGCATTTCATTACTACAGATTTTATCATGATGTTTCTTTGTTTCTATGATTAGAAAAATTATAATATACTTTACCAACTTTTGTATTTCTTTCCTCCCCCCCCCCAAAAAAAAGATAAGGTCGCTATTTTGCATCCATTTTTAATATTTTCTTCTTAATTCCTTTAATGCTTTCTTCTCCAGACAGCTTGAGGGTATTGTGATAAATTTCAGTTTAATAATAACATTTTATGATACAAAAAGCAATTTACTAGCTTCAATGCAATTTATGTTAATGACAAAATTTGTTTTTTTGATACATTAATTTACATTGTACAAGTATTCAATTGTTTCTCTCGAAAATCACTTTCAAAGTATAATCAAACTTCTGCGATTATTGAAAACTGTAATAAAATTGCATCGAAAAATAGCGATAATCTCCATTTAAAAATAAAGATTGGCAACACTGAAAGCGAAAAAAGATAAAAATAATTCTTTCTGTCTAGAGGGGGAGGAAGGCAAAGTGAAAAAGACAATGAATTGCGTGTAGCCACCCTCTTTCTGATACTGAGCTAAAATAAAAAGGGCAAAGTAAAAAAAAATGGAATGTATGATTTCTGGATTTGGCAGCTCGAATAAAAAAGAAATATAAACTATTTATTTGTCCGACCTTAATTTTAAAATCGATTGCATTAATAAGAAAAAGAAATAAATTTAAAGAAGAAAGGAGAAAAAAATAAATAATCAGAGAAAATGGTAACGGGAAATTTATGATATATAGAACCGAAACTGAGCGCGTTGTTAGCATCCAAGATATCGAGAACAATATGTAAATCGAGCACCAGGTAATCAAAAACGAATCAGAATTGTCCGTAACCGTAACGATTTTTTTGTTATTTGTTTCCTTCTCTCATATCTGATTGAAATATTTCGCGAGAAAATACTTAACTGTTCAAATGCGATTTTCACTTTGAATGCTCCGGAGTAAAGTTACAGTTGAGGAGAGAAATTTTTAAATTAAAAAAAAAGTTATGAGAATTGTTCGATTCTCAGAAAGACTTGAAATCAGTAGACGATAAATAAGATTTGAGAAATTCTGGAAGATTTTTGTAATTAGGATGAAAGTTGCTTATACTCTTTTCTAGCGTAAGCAAGTATTTATATCCATTTTATTGATTTGTATAAGATTTTCTTCAATCAAAAATAATAAATGAATATAAATCTATACTTATATAAAGCTCAATGTATGTGTGTGTGTTGGTGCTCTACAGGTCAGCTACCAAATACCAAATTTGGCACATGTATACCTTGGAGGTCGGAAATGTGCACCTGGAGTCCCTTTTATATTTTTTATCTAGAATTTTAATTATTAATTAAAAACTAACTTTCCCGCCAAAAAAATCTTTTCATTTTCCCCACCGCAAATGAGTAAATCTTCAGTTTTTTTCCCCACTCTAATGAGGCTAGACTTAAGAATTTTCGACCGATTATTTCAAACGATTCTGTTTATTGTCTCACTGTTTGATGCATTTAAAACTAAACATTGTTAATTAATCGATTTTTTAGATTTCTTCTGAATCTAAACATACTTTTGAATTAAAATGAAACAGAATAAAGGAAATTAAAAATGTCTAATCTGCATAGAGTTACCCCAACTGGAGTAGAAATATCCACGCATTTGCGTTACCGTAACTGGAGTCGAAAATTCAAGCAAGCGCATTGTGTTCTGATTGTTGACAAATATTATCAACGGATGCGGAAATGGTTTAAATTATTTTTAGGTTAGTTGCATGCTTTTGTAATTAAATTGTATTTATGTTAGTTATATATTTTTTGTATATGCTTATAGTTTTAAGTACATCGTTTTTTAAGTAGTTTTTTTTAACCTGTTTTTTACCGATTATTTTAAACGATTCGTTTTATTTTCTTAGTGTTTGATGCATTTAAAATTAAACATTGTTAATTATTCGATCTGCTCATGATGAATCTGAGAAAATTTTGTTGTCAAATTCTTGAAATATTACATAAATTAAGAAAGTTATTCTGTAGTGCTCATAAAGTTTAAACGCTCAGTGACTGTTTTCAGTAATCATATTACAAAAAAAATACTTTGTTTCAGTAAAAAAATATTATTATATTAATTGCAGATTTATCCTTTTAACTTTAATTTAATGTATAAATTCTAAGAGAGATAACAGAAAATTAGAGAGATACATATTACGTTATGACTGAAGGCTTTTATAATATTATGAGTGAATTATATGATTATCAAAATTTGAAGAAGCTATTAAGTAGGAATTGCATAAAATATTTAATTATTAAACTTTTAACGAACATTAAGATTGGCGAACCGGCTGGTCGCCAAAAGCGGTTAGTACTTATATAAAGCTCAATGTGTGTGTGTGTGTGTGTGTCTGTGTTGTCGCTCTACAGGCCAGATCGTTCGACCTACAGCTACCAAATTAGGCACATGCATACCTTGGAGGTCGGGAATGAGCACCCGGGGTCCCTTTTTTGAATTTTTGATTAGAATTTTAATTATTGATTAAAAACTAACTTTCCTGCCAAAAAAATCTTTTCATTTCTCCACTGCCAAATAAATAAGGCTTCAGTTTTTTTTTTCCACGCTAAAGAGGATAGGCTTAATTAATTTTCGGCAGATTATTTCAAAGGATTCTGTTTATTTCTTAATGTTAGAGGCATTTAAAATTAAACATTGTTAATAAATCGATCTTTCAGATTCATTCTGAAGTACTTTTGAATTAAAACAAAACAGAATAAAGGAAATTAAAAATTTCTAATCTGCATAGTGTTACCCCAACTGGAGTAGAAAATTCACGCATTTCGTTACCATAATTGGAGTTAAAAATTCACGCATGCGCATTGTGTTCTGATTGTTGACAACTCTATTTTCAACGGATGCGGACTTAGTTTTGAGGGTTTAATATGTTTTCGACAGATTATTTCAAACGATTCTGTTTATTTTTTTAGTGTTTGATGCATTTAAAACTAAACATTGTTAATTAATCGATCTGTTCATGATGAATGTGAGAAAATTATGTTGAAAACTTCTTGAGATATTATATAAATTAAGAAAAATATTCTTTAGTGCCCATAAGGTTTAAATACACAGCGACTCTGTTTTCAGTACTCATACTTAAAAAGAATGCTTCGTTTCAGTAAAAAAAATATTATTATATTTATTGCAGTTTAATAATTTCCACTTTAATTTAAAGCATAAATTCTACGGGAGCTAACTGAAAATTAGAGAGATATATATTAGGTTATGGCTGAAGGCTTTTATAATATTTTGAGTGAATTATATGACTATTAAAATTTGAAATTTTAAAATATTTTAATGAAGAAGCAATTAAAATGGGAGTTCTATAAAATATTTAATTATTAAAATTTTAATGTGTATTAAGATTGGCGAACCGGCTGGTCGCCAAAGGCGACTAATCTTCAATAAAATACAATCACCTTGTTCTTATAAACAGATAACTAAAAAGTTTATAAATTTATGTTGTTTTTAGAATTAGTACTGACTTTTCGAATAAAGAAGAAATATTAACTCTTTATTTGTGTAATCTCAATTTTAAAATTGTTTTATTCATAAGATAGAATTTTAACGAAAATCAGTGATAAAAACATTTTACCATAAATCAATTTTGTAGCTAAGAATACATTATTTGTGAATATTTTTGAACGATTTATTATTTAATTAAAAAAACAATGAATCTGTAATAATAAAAGCTTTCAATAAATATTTTGTTAATTTCAAAAAATTGAAAATATGCCAAATAAATTGAATTTATCAAAATTAAATTAATCATTTTTAAGAATTTCAGTAGAATTTTAAATATTTAAAAAGAATGAACATTTAAAAAATAATTAAATATATTTAAAAAATAAGAGGCATTAAGTTTTAAATATTTATAAAAGGAAATGTAATATATTGGAATAAATGAATATAAATTGGCTAATACATTTTTAAAAGATTTATATTTTTTAGCAACTTTTAGTTTAATATTTTTAAAAGGCATTTGTTCAGAATAATGTATAAAAATATACATTATTCTGATCATGTCTTCGTCTGTATCATTCTCTCTCTGTGTGTGTGAGAGAGAAAGTGTGTATGTCTCTGTGTGGTTATCTTACTCTGTGTATATGTGTGTATATATATCTTTGTGTGTGAGTGTGTTTGTTTCTCTCTCTCCTTCTGTGTGTGTATCTCTATCTCCGCGTGCATTTCTCTCTCTCTCTCTCTCTCTCTCTGTGTGTGTGTGTGTTTGTGTTTAGCTCTATCTCTCTATGTGTGTGTTTAGCTTTCTCTTTCTCCGTGTATCTCTCTCTCTCTCTGTAGCCCACTTTCCTCTCTCTCTCTCTCTCTCTCTCTGTATTTGTGTGTGTGTGTGTGTTTCTTGAGAAGACGATATTTTAAACATTACTTTAACATATATTTTTATATCGCATCGGAAAATAAGAGAATAGGAGAGAATAGAGTACAGAATAAATAGGGAACAATAGTTTTAAAGCCTTTTCTTATAAAATTCACATATTTATTTATCAAAATATAACCTTTCACAAGTTAAACATGTTAGCTTTTATTATTCTAATGCAGTTAGAACCTCCTACGGTAAATAATATCCTTTAGTATTCGGTCCAAGAATGATAAACAAAGCCTGTCAGTAATAATATAAATTGTTTGCTAAATTACTTGCTCAATATTTATTTATTTACTTAATATTTGAAATTCCTTTAGTATAGAAATAATATTGAAATGTTTTTGAGTATTTTTCATTCAAATTCTGAAGTTTGTCCGATCAGCTCGTTTCAGAATTAGATTTTAGTATTGTATCAGATTCTGTAAATATTTATTTGAAATAAAGAAGTAAAAGATGATTTATCATAGTTTTATTTTATTCGCAACTTCTAAAATATTAAACTTATATATGTTTGTTTTCAATTTATGACATTTCCCATTTTCTGCTCTCTAGTATTACAAAAATTAAGATACAAAATAATGAAAATCTGTGATGAACATAATCATACAAAATTTCAAAAAATACTTGTTTTAACTGAAATGGCGTTGATATTAATGTAGTATATTATAATATATTTAATACATTGGCCAGAGTTTCTAATACAGGATCGAGTATATTATTACTGCAAAAAATATGGATAATGACATCAAAGCAAAAATAAAATAAATATGGACCAAGTATATTATTACTACAAAAAATATGAATAGTGAGATAAAAGCAGATATAAAATAAATACTGAACCAAATATATTATTACTGCAAAGAGTATGGGTAGTAAAATCAAAGCTAATATAAAATAAATACTGGACAGGTATTTTGTTACTGCAAAAATTGTGGATAATGAGATAAAAGCAGATAGATATAAAATAAATATTGTACTGAGTATATTATTACTGCAAAAAAAATGTGGATAAAGAGATAAAAGCAAATATAAAATAAATAATGGGCCGAGGATATTACTTCAAAAAAATATGGATAATGAGATAAAAGCAAATATAAAATAAAGACTGGACCGAGTATAATATTACTTCAAAAAATGTGAAATAAAAGCAAATATAAAATAAATATGGACCGAGTATATTAATACTGAAAAAATATGAATAAGGAAATAAAAGAGATTTAAAAATTCTGCGTGATCAGTGTTTCATTTGAAACATACTTCTTGTGAAATAATGCTAATAGAAAGTAATATGATCATTCACTATTATGTACCGAATTTCAAACTCTTTAAACAATATGTAGACGTTTGTAAGATCGGTGTCCTGATGATCTTATGCTTAAATTTACACTGAAATTATCTATAAAATTATAAAAAGCTAGCATACTTGGCACGGGAATCATTCTTATTATTCATTGCCGAATGACCACCGTCAAATACATTCAAACCATCCTTCGATTTAAAGAATTCTCCATTGAGCATTTCTACAGCTGCCCTTAGCTGAATGCTTAACTAAGCTGATTAATGAAGCTGAAAAATGTTATAAGAAATGTTCTGAGCAAGGTTCGCCCAAAATTACATTCAGTTTGAGGAAAGAAGGAAGAAAAAAATGCTATCTTTTTTATTGTTTTTCTAAATACTATTTGTATTTTTAGAATTTAAGTACTTTAAATAAATTGTTTACCATAATCTTCTTTTCATACCAGGACTAAATATTTGTCATTATAGGTAGTGTTTAAATATTTATTATTATTAAATATTAAATATTTATGAATTATAATATTAAATTTTATGAACATATTATGAATATTATGAAAGATTATAGCATGTAATATATACGAATAATTTTTATATTTTATATCTAAAAATCTTAGTCATTCTGTATAATGAATACTGTATATATTGGCAATAAAAATAATTATTTTTCTCAATATAGCTGAGCAATTTAAATTATTTATTTTATAGTATTTATTTAGTCAATATTTTGTCCGGCGGAGTTATAGAAAGTTAATGTAAAGCAAGACTGAAAATCAGCTAATCTTACATGACGAATAACATTCAAAATAGATGCAAATAATTTTATTTATATTTCATGACTATTTCATTTCTTTAAAATTCATTACTACTTTATTTTTGTCAATATTTTGTCAAAAATATTTCCAAATATTTGGTGGATTCGAAAAGGTTTTAGAATAAACAAAATTTTAATAATGTTTTTCTTTTTGTTTATTTCTGTAAATAAATTGACAATCATTTTTAAACAATACTTAGCGATTCTGTAGTAAACAATTTATTCATTATTTGTTGCAAATCAGATCCTATATATACTTATATTAATTGAAATATAACAGGAAAAATCGTGATTGTTCTAAGCATTTGTTGCCAGTGTTATAAATTCAATATGGCCGACCAAAGTCGTCGATTTATTCGACCTGGTCTTCTCATTTTCAGCAAACGATAAAGTTTCACCTCTCGGTCACATTTTCCGCAGAAGATCAAAAATAACCGTGACGGAAATCAAACAAATATATAAACAAGAAAAAAATATCACCTTGCCCTCATAACTTCGAAACATCTTCAATTTTTTTTCTCCATCTTTTGACATTTTTTCGGAACACTATAGATATATAAACCTATTTTCGTTTGTGAAAGAAACTCATACTTCTTCTACTTCTACCATATCAAAATTTTTACTGTTATTTTTTTTATACATTTTCATCGATTCTGACATCTCAACTCAGCTCGATTGCTGAAGTGCGGTTAACGAGTCTAAGGAATAAAAGAAAATAAAAAAAAATAGAATAAAAACAAAATTAATATATATCAATAACCTCTAAAGCAACTTTGTGTGGAAATGTAAGCAAAAATGGATAAATAAATAAATAAAAAATATTGAGGACAGAATATCCAACTTCAAAACTCTTAAAACCCATAAACATTCGATGTCGTTGCCAGAAATGGCATTTAAATAAAATATAAATACAGGAAAAACGGGGTGGTTCGCCTTTTTTATTACCCGATTTTTTTGCTTGTCGTGATGCGTTATTAGACTTTATAGGCACTCTATTGATCCCATGTATCCTGAAAAAGAAAATAAGTTTATTTTTAAGACAGGGGATCTTTTACCTGTTTGTTTAAATAGGATGTAGCAAGGGCCCTACTAGAATTTTTGACTTATTTGGTCAGTGAATGCAAAATCTTAGAATACATTTTTCTTACTAGATCTATCCGATATGGTAGGTCGTATTTTTATTGCATACATTCATCTTCAGGCTATTTCCATGCATAATTTACATGATTAAATATTAGTAATATTATAATAGACTAAAAAATAATGCAACCTAAAAATTTTAATGAACATAAAAGCACTTTCATAAATATCATATACTACAATAAATAATATTATTTTGGTAGCAGAAAATATGTATTTCTTTGAAAGTGAAATGAGATCATTAGTTGGTGGATGGTTTTAAAAAAATAGTAAAAATATATAAAATAATATCATTTTTTAAAAATTTTGGTTATTTAAATTTAATAAAAAAATGAAATATCATTTCAGTATATGAATGAAAATTAAAGTTTGAAATCCAATTATAGGTTCTTTAATTCATATCATAATAAAAAGAAGTCCATTTAAGATTTATGAGAAATTTAACATGAAAGATTTAATTGAAATTAGAAAAAATATATTTCAGATAAAAATGTTTCTTTAAATATCTTCGTTTAAGATATTTTAAAATCCCTTGATTTTTCGAAAAAAAAATGTATTTATATGTTTTATCCTACAAATATTTCGCATAATTATTATTTATACTCTTCCGTTTTTCGTCTTTTTTTTTCAAATAACTCACCAATGCAGAAAATCTAATATTTAAGATAAGAAGAAGTAATCTAATATAAAAGACAGTAAGAAACTCTTTCAATAAACTAAACAATTTAATATGAATAAATGATTTGCAATTAAAAAGTTATCTTTTATTTCAGTTTCATGCCCCCTTTTTGTAATTTATTATTCTGAATAATTTTTAAATAACAAAAAAATGCTTTACTGTAGATTTTTTCGTGTTAACTATTTTCGTTAAATATTTCATCTATAAAATTCATAAACATGAATATCAATATTTATTTAATGCTTTCTTTAAAATAAAGTAAAGAAAAAAGTATAATTTATGGATTGTGAAAATTTAATGGGGCAAAAATTATATATATTTTTTAATTATTGCTTTTATACCAAAATAGCAAAATATTTTATACCAAAAGAAATGTAAAATATTTTTACCTAAATTTAAAATTTGCAATAATACAAAAAAAAATGTTTGTGCAGATATTTAAACAAACCAGTGATTGCAATATTCAACATTACGTATACGTTTTCATTTCATCATTGACAGATATGTTAAAACTAATTAATCTTTAATTATGAAAATTTCCAGTAGTGAAGTTTTCGTTTATTACCATTACCATTTTTAAAACAATGTACTTCATGACAAGACTTTTTAACTATCTAATATTTTTTAATGAGATTATTCAGATTAAATTTATTAAGGATCATTAAGGTAACATAATTTAAATTATGACTTTCATAAACATGCAATTAGTGTTTCAAAAAATCTACATTCACTAAATATATATCAAATGTTTATTTTTATTTATCTGTCTTGCAGAAATAAATAATCATAACTTCAGTAGCCACTTTATAAGTTTCAGTACATTAGTGTCTTTAAAAGCCGGTAGTTTTTTTTAGATATAATATTATTCTTATTTTATTAAGAATTGAAATGCCATTCGACTATGTGCTGCCATAGCACATAACATAAATTATATTGTTGTGTATTAGAGTTCTCATATTTTTATATTCTAATTCACAAAATGAATAATTTAAATTAAAAAAATTAACACCCGGGAAATAAATAAAGTATTTCAGTGAAAATTATTTCACATAAAACAAAAGATCATCTTTGTTGATTTAGCTTTGATCCATATTCTTAATTTTATGAAACAATTCTTTTAAATTCGTAAAAACATTTCGTTTGAAAAAAAAATGTATTATTTTAAATTATTTATTAATTCCTCGTCTTTATAAAAATATTTGAATTTGTCTAAGGAACATACATAATTCTTTAAATATTTTTATTGAAAAATTGTCCAATTTAAGTCAGAGGGAGTACACCATTCATATATTTAATTGTTTTGTTTTCTTTAAGTGACATCGTTTGCATTTATTCACTTTCTTTTTTAATAAATAACTTATTTAGATATTTATTTTACGACTAAACTGAAACTGGAAAGAAATATGAGAGTGAAAAGTTATCCTAAAAATTTTCGTTATAATTTTTTAGAAATTTTATAAGCAATTATGGAATTTTTATAATCTTTTTTCCATTAAAAACTTTCATTTCCCATATCAATTTTAAGCGTAAAATCTAAGAGATAATTCATATTTGTCGTTGAAAAAATTTACAATTTAAGATAAATATTAATCCTTTATTTATTTTCTTGATGCATTGATGGTCTAAAAAGGGATTAATAATAAATTTATAACTTTATTTTTACAAAACTTATTTATTTATTTTATTCTGTAAACTGTATTTGCTGAGCGCTCAGAATTGGTAAGAATTTGAACGTTATTCAATTCATATACATTTATTATAATATTATAATAAATGTATATATGTATTTACCTTATTAGAATGCTATGAATACGAATTATTTTAAGTGTCATAGTGATTTTAACATGGAGTTGCTTCATAATAATAAATGTGTTGAGACTAACTAATTATTTAATATTATATTAAAAACTTTAATTTTAGAATATAAAGTTGTATAGATATTATTACATTTTATTCGCATACTGCAAAAGTACAATGTACGTATTTTTATTATTCTAAATAAAATTTAATCATATTTTTGAAACGAAATTACTTAATAATAATAATATTAGATTTTATAGAAATTTAATTTCAAACTTTTGTAATTTTTTTTTTGTAATTTTTTTAAAAATTGAGTTTTCGTTTGAATTGTTGCCACAATTTATTTTGATTCATTGATACGACAATAAAAGTTAATTTCTTTATTATCTTTTCATAAATTTTTATCACTGAAGAAAAATACTAGACAAATTCAATTTATTTTAAATAGAAAATATAAAACCAATCTTATATTGTGTAGTTTACAAAATAAATTGAAGGAATGGTTTACATTTCTTCTCTAAAGCATATTTTAGAAATTTATTGATTTTAAGTATTTCAAGCAATTCTAGACTTCAGTATATACATTTTAGCATAACTTTAGATTCCATATCATATCTTTTACTGGTTCTCAAAAGTTATCATCATTATTATTTATGTTTTCACTAAACATTACCACGAATCTAGTTTTAAATATAACATTCCATTCTAACAGAAATATCATGAAATCAAGTCGTGTTGCTAGAGAAGAATTAACAATTTAGCATTCATTGACTTAGTGTCCAATTTTGAAATTACATCGGGGCTGTTGTTAGTGAATTTCTCTTTAAATTGTCCGTTGAAAAGCTTGAAATCCAAATCTGAGTGTAATTCACCTGACTTTTATATCAACTTAAGCACAACTGTACCACGAAAACTTGAACTTTGACGATAGTTACAAGACGGAATATATAATGTTAGTTCGTAAATATAGGAGGAGCTCATGTAAAAAGTACCCAACACCAAATGGTCTATCCATGAATCAATGTTCAATACCAAAGCATAGAATTCACTGATTTAAAAAAAAAAATCCTTATGTATCTTCAAGCGAATTCCATCATACAAACCAACAAATAAATTTATACGAGTTTTTTTTTCGTAAATGTTTATGCTTATGGTTTGATTTCATAATGTATTTGAATTAATCAAAAAATTTCATGGGTAATGTTAAGATTAAACCCACGACGGAAATCTATGTTTTTATTCGATTTTAAAGATCAAGATATAGGAAAGCAATGCAATCGTCAAAACGTGAGAAAACATAGCAATATGAAATTATAGTTAAAGTAAAGTAATCTATTCAGCTTAACTTTAACTCCTCATTACCTCTTTGGCCGATTCAACATGACTAGAAAGCCATATCAATTAGAATTTTCCTGTTATTTAACAGAAATTAGACGTTTATGGAGTATAGCAGAAGCAAAAATTACTACGATATAGGAGTCTTAAACATAAATAATAGAATAACATAAACACAATAACAAAATTAATTATTAAAAATCAAAATGTTTATGATTTCACATAAAAATATTTGATATTGCAGTTTGTAAAAGATTGAACTAAACTAAATTAGTTTAAAAAAGACTAAATCAGTTTAAATTTTTTTCAGATTTAGAATCTAATTTTAATTATTTTTGGCGGGCATAAAATAGGTAAAGAAATAAAGGTACATTACTTCCTTGCCGATTTTTTTTTTCATAGAAGTTGTTTCAATTAATTTAGCAAAATCATTTTAACCCATAAGTTAAAAACTAGACCAAAATATTAATTACTGCCCCTATATTCATAATCACCCTTTTCAACAGAAGGGCGTGTCGAGTATTTGAGCTTTTCTGTGATACAACATTTCTGGTGACTCATTGGAAAATTGCATGCTAGTAACTTTCTCGGATGTAATATTTAAAAGACACGATCATGTAACCTCATAATTAATATTCATTTTTGGTCCTTTCTTTGAAGAGAACGGTACACGAGACTTTCACAGAATGATGACTTTATTCATTTTTTAAAAATTGGCGACGTCAGTAACTTTATTGCTTTGTTTGCGTGAACTCTTCTTGAGTTCTGTTGGACAAAACACAAGGAAAAGTCTTACGTAATTGCAGAATATAAATTTTAAAACTTTTCTTTTTGTAGCTATATGAAGAACTTATTGCATTTCATTTAAAATCATGTTCACCAAAATCCCCATAATATATATATATATACATACATAATTTTTTATGCAGAGGCATGGCCGAAGGGAGAGAGGCACTTTCGAAATTTTATTTCGTTTTATTCTGTCACGGGAGGCATGATTTATGTACAAGCAGAAGCGACGAGCACATCAACACAGAACGACACAAAAGCGAAAATGAGGAAAAGCTAATTAAAAATTTATCCCTGTTATTATATACAGTGAAATTTGATAAGGAGTTCTTTACACGTATCAATTGTGGTAAGGGAATTATAAGGATCTTTTAAAAGAATATCTTAGCTCGACAATTTTTTATCCCTTCACTCTGAGTGTGGGAACCGCCGACCTAATCATTTTTACAAAATCTTCAGCTAAATTAATTAAATAGGAAAAGAGGAATGCGATCAGAAAATAAGAGAATATTTTTGAATGAAGTTAATATGGACTGAATTAATATAAAAATTTGGAAATTAATTAGGATTAAATTAAATTTTAAAATATCATTACATATATATATATATTAGAAACTTTAAGATTTTTACAACTTCAATTTCTTTCATTACGGGAGGCATATTATGTACAAAGAATTAACGATGAGAAACTTCATTCTACATCGAGGTACAATAGAAGAAGAGATCAACATTTTTCCCTTCCGTGGTTTTATGCGATTTTGATAGGAATTTTCATTTATCTTGTGTAGACTTAGGAAAGAGGAATTTAGGTACCTTTAAAAGAATATTGTAAGCATTAATAATTTTTATCCCTTCACTAGGAGCGTGAGAACCAGCTGAATTCAGCAGTTTTACAAAAAAATTATTTTATTAATAATTAATGTAAATCTTCAAATTTTAAATAAAATGTTGTAAAATTCGGGAGATGTATAGTGCAATGAACTTAACTGCATCAAACATCTAAAATATAACACAAATTACATGATAATTTGATAATTAAAAATACTTTGTTGAATGAGTCATTAAGAATAATTAACGTGTAAAAGTTTAAATTCAAATAATAATTTTAATATAACCAATAACCTTGATTATGAAAATGTGAAGTTTTTAATACTTTGCAAACTGATATTGTTGCTCACTTATATATGTACTTAATTGGTCACATGCAAAGGATTCTAACGAAATCTTACGCAACTAATAATCTCGATTTACCAGCTGGTGGCCAAAGAAATTGAGGTGAAAATATGTATCATATTTTCGATCCAGTTGGTCAACGATATTTCAAATACAAACATAACTCTAAAATAATACGGAATTAGATATAAAGCATGATTATATATGTATATGCGGGAAAATATGCAGAAAAGAGTTTTCACCATATTTAAAATGAAATGGCAATAGCACTTCAATATAGGCTGTTAATTCTATTACATTAAAAGACCAGTTAAATGATCATCCTGATACTTATACAGAAATTCACTATTTACAGTCTTTTGCTACTTCCTTCTTCCACTTAAATGGACCTTGGAATAGGTCACAAAAGCCTTGCTTGACATTTGCAAACGATAATTACGAAATATAGATATTTTGTTAAAATCTTGCATTTTTACTGAATATACCGTGCGAATTTACTGAATTTACCGTATATTTTGAGCGCCTTACTTGTCGTCCATTTGAAACCAAAATTTAATACAGAACTATAGTTGCAGTTGCAAGATCATATAAAAGATCATTCAAATGATTGAAATCATTGGATTTGTGAGTTATTGCATTTATAAGCATTAAAAAGTACAGAATAACAGGTGGTCGATTCTTTGACAACCAAATTTTATCTGTCTATTTTTTGCGTTTTGTGGTTATTGAATTGAATATGACAGAAATAAGCAAATTTGATAATAAGACTATATACTAAATTTTATTCATGTATCCCAAAAAGTTTTTGTGTTATCTTGTTCACATACAGGCGAGAAAACTATCTGACAGATAGCTATAATGCTAAAAATATATTTTTTCGAACTCCCAGACTTGTGAAAAGTGGAAATTCGTTAAATTCTCGAATTTGAATTTTTTGATGATTGCTGCATTTTATCTGTACTTTGTAAATGAAAGAGTAGAAAAGCAGGACAAAAATTCATCAATATTTATTTTCCTGCAAATATAATTTCGTATGACCTCATTCCTAAAAGCTGCAATTAAACCTAACTTAATATAATAACCCTTTTTATAAAAGTTAAACAAAAATAAGTAGAAAGGAATACCTCCAAAAAGATTTTAAAAAAACATAACTTTGTATTCCATAAAATATTTACAATCTTTATTATATTACCCAATTTCTTACTTAAAAAACAGTTTCCACTTTGGGACGTAATTTATTTATTTAAGAAATTAATGCAGAAGTTCCAGATGCTATGTAGGCAAGCTTTAATCTATTTATTTTGCTTGAATTTCATGTTTCAAAAAATAATAATTTAATACACAAAGTTTTGCGCCTAATCCTTAAAAAATGAAATAATTTCTTATTTGTCTTTCTATCCTTTTTTTTTCTATCATTTTTTACTTTCTTTCTTTTCGAGTTAATTTAAACCTTACTCATTAACGTAAAGTAAAAATGAAAACTTTAGCGGGTGTTATTTAAAAATGAACTTAAGTATCAAAGCATAATGCGGACAAAAATATTCTGAAAGATAAAAAAAATAAATAATAGACACTAACATAATTCTTAAAGCTTATGAAGTCGTTTATTTAAAGATTTCATGCTATGAAACCATTTCCCGTGTTGCCATCCGTGAAAAGATTTCTTCTTCTAAAAAAAGGTAATTTTCGCCACTTTTTTCGTAACTTCTTCCTTGTTTATGATTTAAATTTTGCCCCCCCCCCCTAAAAAACTTCCTTTGCGCCTACTTTGAATAAAAAAAAATACTTTTTGTTAACCTAATATAAAATACTATCTTTTGTTTTCGTCTTACATATTTTAATTAACGACTTTTCCGAGAAATGCAAATAAATAAATAAAAGAGCCTTTCTATATAACATTCTTACTCCTTTTTTACTCTGTTCTACAGCTTCGCCCTCACGTGTATGCATAATGTGAAGATATATACATCTGTGCACAACCAACCTTTGCATGTGTAATTCACACAGCGAAGCAGCAGTACCGCGCTAGCGCCACCTAGGAGAAATTTGCTGAAACACAGCTGTCGCCTTGCATGTAAATGAACTGGATGTACGCACCGCAATTCTGCCTGATGAAATTATATTGTGCTAGGAGAAGAAAGTCAAAATAAGGAAGATTCCTGTTCACTATCAACACGTTTTTGGTTAGTTGAACACGGACTAGGATTTAGATTTTTTTTCATACTTCTTCCTTATATCGCTGCTTGTTTTTAGTTTTATCCAGTATTTTAAAAAATCTCAGTGGATTAACTTATGTTTTTGATTCAGGATGATGTAGGACTCGGTGGGAAAGGTATTGATTTAACCAGTATGTGGAATATTTTGCTGTTATGTTTATTTATTTGTTTTTGCTAAGAAAAAGCGGTAAACAAAAGCAGGATAAACGAGGAAAACATTTTTACAACGGTCTCTGAATTATATAAAATGAAATATTCCCGAAGCGCATCATTTCTTTTTCATTCTTTCTTCTTTTTTTTAATAATGTATGATGATGAAATTCAATTGAAGTGAAAAAGAATGAATGAAAATGAATCCATGAAGTAAATATGATTTTTGGCTAAGATATTTGTTTTCCTCCAAAAAGTTTTTAAAGCTTTTCTACTTTAATATTGCCGCATTGAAGAAAGACTGTCGACTCACCATGGCCGAATGGTCATGGTACTGGTCTTGTGAGTAAGAGACCTGGGTTCGAATCTCGCTAGAAACACTGAGATTAATGGTATATGTAAATACTTAATTACTTCATTTTGTGTTTTCCTTCATTTCATGTTCCAGAAGATACTGGACATTTCTTTAGTTTACCAGACAAGTGTTCTGGACTTTTCTTACTGTCTGCAGAAGAGTATTCTGGAACTTTCTCTGCTTGTATAAAAGCAGAAGATTTGTCAGTTACTGTATTCTCAGTTCTGAGTTCAATTAATAAATTGGTTTAGCTCTACCTCTTGTATGTGTCATTGAGTTCTATACTATAGCTCTACGTGACAATATCAACATTTTCAAAGGTCCGGAAAATAAGATAAATGGTTTTAATAATAAAATAAAATGCATTGTTCTTTTATTTTATAATTTGTCTAAAGTTGTTGATTACTTTCAAAAGTTTGAAATTTTTTGTGTCATATGGCAAAAAAAATTATTATTGTTATTTATTGTTTTTGACGATAATCGTATTTTTTGTGTACAAAAATGAAAAAAATAGTTACTTATATATTTTTTACCAGATACGAAAAAAAAAAAAAAAAACATTGTTTAATCTCAATTGAAAAGAAAAAAAATGTGTTGGCATCCTTAACTATTTTAAGTGTCTTTTAAATTTAATAAAAAACAAAGTAAAATAAAAAAAAATAATTTCCACCATATAATACATTTTTTTAATTAAAAGATACGAGAAATTTGATTGTTGACAGGTTAATTAAGTATAAATATAAAAGTTTTTTTCTCTCTCGGACAGTTAATTTTTTTGAGAGTTACCTTATGAAAAAAAAATGCTTTTGCTTTGTTGTACACCTTCGTTTGTAACCGACAATCTATTAAATGATATCAAAACTGATTATTGTGCCAAGACATTGGATAAAAATTTTAAAGATTTTGTAGGATTATATATTTTAATAATGTTGCCATGGTGATGCGACTCAATTTAAAATTAGCAGTTTATCAGTAACAACTTTAAAAGCATGATGCTTCTATAACAAATTTATTTCAGGTTTTGAAATAGATTTTATAAAATATATATTTTAACTTGTTAATGAATATAAAATGGTATAATATCTATAAACTGCGGCAAGTATGACACAAAAATCGTTTAAAATGCCTTAAGAGCGGAGGGTTGGACCAATTTCCGTACTTAGTTAGTTCTTAGGCAAGAGGTATTCACTAAGAATTAATTCTTAGTATTTTATTAAAATTCAGTCAAAATTTTTATGTCTATTTTCAATAACTTCGAAGCATATTATTATCACACAAAGTCATTTTCCCAGCAATTTAAAAGCTGAAATATATAAATAATTAAATTGTTCTGTAATATCAATTTGATTTCCAAAAAGATTTTTTCCCACTAATTTTAATAATTTTTAAAAAAATATTTGAAGCATGCATTTTTTATAACGATACTTTTCAATAATTCGTTAACATACACGAATAGCAAAGATATTAAATGCATTTTTGCTGCTAGTTCTAAAAATAAAGCACAGTTAGACAAATGAATCTTAAAACATTGTCATGCTACGATATTACGGACTAGACGCACAAATTTCATTAAAACAATTTGTGTCATAGAATGCAATAAAATTTAAATAAATTTAATATTAAATTAATTTTGACGTATATTATCCTTGGTATATACGTCAAAATGCTTGACGTATATTATGCTTGGCTATTAAAAATTTGTATAATATTTAAGATGTTCTGTGTAAATAAAAATTGATAATAGAATCTCAATATTCAACTTCATTAGTGCATTTTTTTCACTAATATCTAATTATATGGTTTATTTTTTCATAATTCATCATAAAAGAAACCATAATCATTTTTAATAAATTAGTAACGTTGCTAAATTATGAGAAAATTTCACATCTCGCAATGCATTGAGCGACCACAATTATGAGTCATCAGTTGTTCGTTCGAATATCAGAAGCATCAGCTGAATTTTAATTCTTCTAAGCTTAAAAATTCGCTAAATTTTTCGCCAAACTCATGCTAATGAGTGTTCGATTACAATATCCAAAGTGCTGCCAACTTTCGTTAATCACTTAAAAGTAAAGACAGTTGAGGAAATTTATAAAGAAAAGCTGTAAAAGAAAACAGAATTGTGTTGTAGAGAATGCATCGTAAATCGACTTCTAATACCATGCGAAAGTCTACGTAATTTGAATGGAAAAATCCAATTCCTTCTTGATTAGAATAAAATGACCATGGTTTTCTTTCATTTGAATATTTGAAGTCCAATCGATGCGAAATTATTAAGGAAATTTAAAATGAATTATAATAAATTTTCATTTTATTTTAAATGTGATTTGAATAAAATTTTGTTTTGGCGACATTTTATGCAATTATTAATAAAATGAATAAATAAATAACTCAATATATAAATAATTCAGCTACATAAAAAAATAATTATTTATAAAAGAAATTCATTTTAGAATTTTTAGTTTTATTAACAGTAATAATATTGCTTTTAAAAAAGAAAATCATAACTATTTAAATAAATTTGCATATTTACATTATGAATGTTTTTATAACATAATAATATGGTTAAACATATATTAATAATATATATATATATATATATATATACATATTAAAATAACATTATATATTGTTTTATTAACAATAATAATATCGTAACTATATAAATAAATAAACATATTTACATTATGAATAAAAGCATTTTTATTAAAATTCTAATGATATATATTTTAATCATTTCTCAAAAAAATCTAACTCCACAGTTTTTAATATTTTTTTAATACAAGCCATGGTAATCAAATGATAAAATCTTCCTTTTATTTGTTCACTTAAAGTATAATTGCTATTTTAAATTATTTAAAATAAAGTTTCAGCCTCAGCACTTTTTAGCAATAACAATCAAATAAAGGGATATTTTTTCTTCATTTCAAATTGCTCAAATTTGTAAAGTAAAATCAATTAATTCCAATAAATTTTCATAATCAATTATACTTTTTAAAAGGTGTTTCCGTTATTTACATTTTGCTTTCAAATATATATACAAATTTAAATATTTATTGACGATAATAAGAAAAAAACGTTTTATATTTTATTTATTTATATATTTATTTATTTTGTTTCGATCTAATGCTTAAAGGACTTTTATTAAACTGCTAAAGAAAAAAGAGTAAAACCAAATGGAATAAATTTTCGCGAACAATTGTTGCATTGTGAACGAAGTTTCATTTACGAACATGTCATTGAATTCTGAAATGAAATAAAAATTCAGTCTTCCATTTTAAGTTAGTTCTATTATTTCGTATAATAAGGAATGAAATACAATGACCAGATGTTTCTGTCTTTCATTGCCAATCGTTGCGAATTTTATTAAAATACACAAAGCAGTTTGAAAATATTAGAATAAATTTTCATTTATAATTGATTGCTTCTATTGTACAATGCTTTTATTGTATATTCTATGCTGCATATTTCTATACGATAATACTGCCAATTTAATTCCCGAAAATTCAATGATAAAATTTTTAAAAATATTTTGCCTTTTTGGAATTTGAATAAGAATAGTCAATTGATTTAAAATAGTAATAGATTTATTTTCATTTATCAGACCGAATGCAGCTGGGAGATTGCATCTATTTATAACTGGAGCATTCTTGTTGCTATGGAATCATTTTGAACAACAATATATATATATATATATTATCAGCACATCACTCATACTTATAGGCAATTCAATTTTGTTACTTCAGATTCTCTGAAAATTCAACTATCTGCTTAGCTTTAAAAAGGAATTTAAAAATCCATAGACAATCTAATAAAGGGGATTGCTGGATAGAATATGACATACTGACACATATTAGTGAAATATAGTGTGCAGAAGTGAACTGAAATATATATCAATTATAATAGAAAGATTATCTCGTTAAATATTAAGTAAATTCCTAGTTGTTAGTAGCAGAGACAAAATAAAACAGAATACACAAAAATCGCATATTTTTTTAAAAATCTAAATTTATATACAAGGCATATAAAGCACTTAAAATATAATGCTAACTTTTTTATTTCATCCTCTATTATTATGTTACGAAATAATACAATTAGATGCAATTTTTTCCTAATTTTAAATTTTTCTTCGTAGGTGGTTTAAATGATGTACCAATATTTTTTTTTCTGCAATTAGTATATACTAAAGTAGGAAATTAGTATATACTAAACGACTAGATAATTGAGATTTCAGCCCCTTCTAAAGCGATGCTTTAAAAGTTTTAATTTCTAAGTAGATAATGTTCATAACTATTAATCATGACGTGTCTAATGATTTATTGTTAACACCAAAAAGAAAAAATAATTATCTCACAAAATGCTATTATATATATATATTGAAATCATCACACTTTATTCAAGAGTTAGATGGGTATAGGACAAAAGTAACTACAGATAATATATAGAAATTAAATATCTTCTAATGACTTAAAAGTGTATAAAGATGAAGGCATTTTTTTTTTCATTCTTCATCAAAACTTTTTTTATGAAATGTTTTTTGTATCTTTTTAAAATCTTGTCCTAAAAATTGAATCAATCATAAATCAATAAAGTGAATCACTGAACTGCCGCTTGATTGAACAACTGTATTCATAAGGAGCAAAAGCATTCTTGGCCATTCTGTGCCAAACAAAGTTATTGAATTGAAGCAAGTGAAACAGTGTTTCATCAATCGTTTTTTTTTTTCTCAGATGCGATCAATGTGTGTGTTTATTAGTTTTTTAGAGCATTCCGAGAAAAAATACCGCTTGTTTTGATGCAAACGATTAGACTTCACTTGGCACAACAAGTGTTTGTTGTATTTTATTGAGTAAATAATGATTATTTAAATATGCAAATCAAGCTCCAAACTCCAAATTCATGTATCAGAGTTCCCTCTGGAGCTCCTACAAAGATACTTATTCACCGGTATATTTCACTCGTCTCCAACTCAACTATTCATCTCCTTTCACTTTAGTTACTTTGACCATTGGAAGGAACCAGGAACAAATAATTGAAGTTTAGAGGGATGACAGATTGCTTCCATTTTCTTTGAATATACAGTAAAGATAAGAATGGTCAGTCATGTGTAAGATAGAAGAAATGCTAATTCTGATCTCGTAATGAATCAGGTTTCTTTCCAGTAATTCTGGCTTTCCAGTCGATCATTGTAGTATATAAAAGTGCATTTTTAAAGTAGGTAAGTCATTTGTAAGTCATTTCGGCAATTTGCTATTTCACTTTGGTTTTGTTGAGCTCATGGTCATTATGTAATATTCTTCTCCCTTGCTCCGATCACATGATTGTTTGGATTTGGGATTTTAATCCCATTTGAGTGCAAAGGAAAAATATGAAGGGAGACTTTTTGGAGTTGATAACACATTTACTATCAAAAAAAAGTATAACACAATAATATTTACATTTATTAAATTTGTTGGATTGATAGACTGAAGGTTAGAATGGATTTGAGAACTTCTATGAATTCTGTTTATTGTCTCAAAATTAGACTTTTTCAATAAATTTTAGAAAAACCGCAAGCAACTCTCAGAAATAATACGCGTAATTACTTTCTATAACGAAAAATCCTGAATCAAAAACTACGTTCTTATTAAAAGTTAATAAATTTTTATTTGTTAGGATTCGTCTAGACTCTTAAATATAAGATGCATAGATAAACCTCATTATTGATTATTTTGAAACGATGTGTTCTTAACTACTCAAAACAGTTTATTTTGATCTTCCTTAATTCAATTCCTTTGATTGATGAGTTTAAAAGTTTATAGCCGAGTTAGTAATTAAACGATTATTAGTCTAATAGTAATTTATTAAGTTTGCCCCATAACAAATTGCTTTCACTTTAAACATAACAGCCTGTATCATTATTCATTAATCAAGAATGTTCTGATAGATGCGCACACAAATTGCTTTTTAACCCGTGCCTTGAAATAAAGTGTGGATCTCCAATAAAAGAATTCGTTCTCTGAACTAACGATATAAAAAATAAAATGAATTCCTATGTACAGAATTGCTATACTTCTATGTTTTCATATGTGAAATATCCGATAAGAAAATATTTTAATATTCAAACTGTTCGACAGCGATATTCCAACGAATCTCCACATTTAATCTTCTCTCTAAAGTACATTTTAACTCGTGTCTTGAAATAAAGTGTAAATCGCAGATAATAGGTAATCATAAACTGACTACTCCAACTCGTCCTAAGTACATGGTAAAAACTGAATGAACGGACCACCGCAACACCAACACTGGCTGGAACTGTGGTTTGAGTCCTAATGCCCATCATCTGTCACGATACAACACTTCCCGTAGGAAGTACATCCTGTCATCGATGAAAGGTAGTTAGGTCGATGGTTCCTTTTCTATACCCACCAGGGTGGTGTGAACCAACCACCATACCGGAAACTTATCCTCTTTTTGATGTGCTTTCTATGAGAGGTCTTAGGTAAATAACAATATTAAAAAAATTATTCCTATTTTGAAAATTGTCTTTATCATATTAGACAAACCCCCGGAGGGGATCTCGAAATGAGGATGAGATACTTCCGGTATGGTGGTTGTATCTCGCCACCCTGGAGAGTACACAAAAAGGTGGGGGATCTGACTACTCCCATCGATGATGGGACGTACTTCCTTCGGGGAGGGCTGTACCATGGCCGGTGATGACCCTCAGGACTCAACCACAGTTCCCGCCAGTGTTGCTGTTGTGGCTATCCGGTCATTCAGTTTTATGGTTTAAATCCGTTTGCCTTCGTGGCGGTTCGGAGAGTCAGAAGTATGACTTATCATATTAGACACGTATAAAATGTAATATTAAAACACAATTGTCCATACTGTAGACATTATAAAATTTTAGTGCAAATCGATGAAATGCCTGATCGTCTATCATTTAGTCTATTTTTTTTAACGTGAACGTGATAATTAAAAATGTACGAAGTTAGGAAGGTGAAAAGAGTTATGAGGTTTTAACGTAAATATTGTAAATCCACATCGAATTGACGATCCAAGAAGTACAAAATTTAACTTGAACATCCTCACTGCACTACGAAGCTAAACACGAAGCTTATACTCAATATGTATGCTGATGTAACCAAAGAAATAATACTGATTAAATTAGCCTGCAAAATATATCACGAACAGCGTATAAAATGGTTTAAATTAATTAAATTCTGAATTTTTTGGTACTTTCAGCTATTCTTATTATTGATTCAATATCTATTATATTTTTATTTACGGGGTTTCCCCGTAACTTTCTTTTATATTCCTCGATAATGGTCTAATCCCTCTCTCCCCCGCAAAAATTGTATATCCTGCCCAAGACCACGGATGTCTTTCATGGCATTGATAAACAAAACTACGAAATGTGAACCTAATATCTCTATGGTGAACCTGGTATTTTTACTGAATCTATAATGCGAGTATGTATTTTGAATGCCTTTTTCCGTTCCATTGAAACCAAAATTTGATATAACTACATCTGTAAACATAACATACGGAATGTCATTTGTTCAAGTTTTTGCGTTTATGACTTATTACGTTACCATGCATGCAAAAATAATTCTCGGTTATGGCTCAAAATTTGATATATATCTGTATTTTTAGATACTAAGCTTATATTAGTTTAGTTATATTAACGTTCCGTTGTAAAGCAGTGCTGGGACTATTTTGGGATGGGTCTCGTAAATTTGAACCGTGGTCAGATGACGACAACGACACATGATCTAGCACTACCCTCTCTCCACACCACACCAGCGGGAGGACGTTTGGCCCTGGCGGATCTAACGTGCAAAGACCCTCTTACACGACGGTTCTTCGGTTTAATCGGGTCTCGAACTTGAAGCCCTACGCCCCGCGAGCCGAGACTGTATCACCAGGCCACCTTGGCCCGCACAATACCAAATTTTAAATATCTCATTCTTGCTGTTTTATAATTATCTAGTTCACTTGTGCTCCTACTTCTAGACATACAAACTATCTCTGAAGGAATTTCGCTCCAAATTTGATAGATATATGCAAATTTAGATATAATTACACATACCAAATTCCATCCTATTAGTTCAAAGCATTTTTGTGTTCACAGACAAATGAATAGACTGACAGACAGTTGTAATGCCAAAAATATATTTTTCGGACCCAGCGATGTCTGAAACATGGAGATTCGTCAAAATCTCGAGTTCGAATTTTTTTTATCATTACAATAGTTTCTCTGTACTTTGTATACGTGAAAAAAGGATACAAGATAACTTTCAATAAAATTTCGCGAAAAGCAAGTCATTTAAAAAAACTTCAATGCTTAAAAAACACTTATAAAATTACAATTATTATAAATAATACTTATAAAATTAATTATTATAAATGAATACTTATAAAATTCCTACTAGAAAGACTGAGAGACAGACATAATGCCAAAAGTGTATTTTTCGGACTCAAAGAGGTTCGAAACTGGAGATTCGTCAAAATTTCTAATTCGGAATTTTGAGTATTTGATTATTGAAATATTTTCCCTGTACTTCATATACGCGAATTAAAAATGATCTAAGGCAACTTTAAATAAAATTTCGAAGGAATCAAGCCACTTAAAAAAATTTCAATGCTTGAAAATACCCACACATGGGTGAATACTTATGCAATTCCTACTAGAAATACTGTATTTTTCCTCTCAAAAGAGCGATAAAAAATTTCTTAAAGGGTCCAAGTACTATGCAAATAACATAATCTGAATCACCTTCTTTTACGACGGCCATAAAGTTAAACAAAAGTAAAGGAACACATAAAACTAAAATAACACGGCGCATAATCGTCACCGACATCGCGGCTAAATCGGCCCTAAACCGGGCCGTTATTTGTTTAACATCTTAAATATGGGGAATTGCAGCTCTCCTACCTTTACACAAAACTTGAAATATGGAAAACAGAAGCAAAAAAAAAAATCTAAAACTCTCCTCCCATCAACTCTGGCGTACTTGGTAAATAGATCGTAAAAGATTAGCCGTTGACACATCCAAGTCTTAAAACTAAGAGTTCATACTTTCTTTAAAAAGAAATATAGCTGTACATTAAGAATCGCTAAAAAAATAACATTAAAAAAGGGGCCCTAACGTGGTTTTCTTGTTTTGTTTTTTCTGTGTTTTATAAGTATTCTTAGATAATATTGAAAGTCTCATCACTTACAGAACCGCTTAGATTTTTTATGGTATAATTTAATTCACTTATGCATATTGAAAAAAATCTTATTGAAAAGAAAAATAAATAGTGTGGCATGTTTAAAAATGGCTTGCGTTTGAGAGCCATCAAGGCAGGAAAATTGAGTGGAATATATCTTGTGACTTGAAATATTTTTGGCGCATAATTTTGTGACTTGACTAATATTTGCGTGTTATGGCATGTCATACATATACGATAAGGCTGTTTACTTATCATTTAATTTAAAGACTTATCTAATAATGTTAAGTCACGCTTTGGCGCATTTTCAATTTAATTCTTAGTTTATGCTCATCTTCAGAAAGCCGTATCTGAAATTTTAAATATTGATTCGTCGTTTCTTTTTAAATTAACATTTTTTATTTACATATTATTACTTAGAAATTAAAATAATAACAGAAAATATAATTTCAATATTTTTCTTTTCGAGCTGCAGTATTATAAAAGAGATTTAAGAGTGCCATACTTTTTTTGATAATATTTTGTTGTTTCTTGATTAATTCAGTCTTTAAATAAAGACAACAAATAATATAGAAATATTTATTAGGTGGTCGAAGCTCAATTCACTGTGGTATTGTTGGAATCTCGGGTAAGATAATAAAAATGTGTTGCGTTAAAAATAATTTGCTTTTGTTTTATTTGATTTATAAGAAAATATTGCGGACGCCAAAAAAAATCTATCTGAGAATTTTAATTAATTTCAAGTTTTAGATCTTGCTGTATTTGAAAGATCAATTTTGGAATTATCAGTTTCAGTGAAATTATTATTCATAGAAAATTGGGAGAGAAGAAACTAATTTTATGATCTGTATAACTAATTTGGCAATATGTTGTTATTTCTTGATCAGTTCAGTCTGAGCATTTTGCTATTGTAAATTAATGTCAGATATTAGTTGTTCGTCATGACGAATGTGTTTATTCTGCGCATAAATTTGCATTCGTTAAAAAATTTAACGAATATAATTTCATTATATATATTTTTAAAAGCTTGAATTCCTTATATAAATTTTAATAAATATACTTTTAAAAGCCTAAATACATTATATAAATTTCAACATATATATATATATATACTTTCAAAAGCAATTTCATTACTTATAGTTTTAAAAACAATTTCATTACTTATACTTTTAAAATTCATTATATACTTTTTAAAGTTTTATTCTCAGTGCCATCTCTATTTTGAAAATAAATTAATGTTTATATTTGTTTCTTATTCTTTTGTTTTTTAATAAAATCTCGATCCTATAAACATGTAAGAACTTGAATATTGCATCTCCTTTTTAGAATAAAAGTTTAAAATTTAATACAGTTTGTAGTAATATGGGCATCAACATTGTTTAAAATCTTAGTAAACAAATATTTGTAAACTAAATTTGCTTCGTAAACAAATTTTATCTTGCAAAAGTTAGGACTTTAAGAAAAAATTACCTAATGTATTTTATGTAAGGTTATGTAAAAGAAATATAATGCTTATGAAAATACTTGAATGGAATTAAATTAACCAATCTGTTTCGTATTTGCCTTTTATTCATAAAAGTAACACAGATTCTTAAACAATGGCTACCCTGAAAGAGGAAAAGTCGCATACTGAATATGGCTTGTTTATTTGGCAAAATTTTATCAAATAAACAAACCTAAACCAATATAATACATTTTACCTTACTCTTTGGTATAAAAACATGAATACATAAATAAAATATATATTGTGCCAAATTTTTTTTTATTGTGAGCAACAAAAGATTCGAAGATTTAGATGCAATTTGCATCATTTTATAAATTTTATTTAATAATTCTTTATTCTTAAAATAACAATTGTTTTATATTAAAAGATGATTATTGTAAGATAATTATATTATTAGATTATAAGATAAGATAATTTTTCAAATTCGCATAGACAATAAGTTCATTTTCTATAGTATAATAAAAAATATTAGCATTATTTGTTGAATTGACTGTTACCTAATAATACAGATACTAAAATGAAAATTTGTAAAGGAAATGCAATTGAAGCATATTTTAATTACATAATTTGCTAATAATTAATAAAGTATTTTTATACGAATACAATAATAATATTTAAAGTAAAATAAATAATTTTTTTAAAAATTATTTTAAAACCACTTTAAGTAAAACTTTTTAGCTCATAAAATAAAAATTAACCTTCCTTTAAAGCATTAGTCATGAGATTTCAAAATGTGCTAAATCCATATTCAGTCACAAAATATATCGTTTTATCGAAAAAAATTAATTAATTGAAATATGTTTTTTTTTCTCATTAAAGCAGAAAAAAAGAAAGCAAACGCAAAAAATAGAAAAAAGTAAGTACATGTAAACGATAAAAACTAATGCTGCTGTCAAAAATATTTCTGAGTTGACATTT
Organism: Argiope aurantia; assembly: GCA_026543865.1. NCBI lineage: Eukaryota > Metazoa > Arthropoda > Arachnida > Araneae > Araneidae > Argiope > Argiope aurantia. The sequence continues at coordinate 502,394 of JAPMOR010085920.1, forward strand.
TGTAAAAATGTTCAAAAGATTTTTTTTCCATATCGAAATTAATAAAAAGAGGAACTTTGACCGAAATTTTTAATAGATATTTCTTTGAAATACAAAACGAATCTTAAAATTTCTCTATATTAAAATTTGTAATATAATATTTAATTTTTATTGCATAGTTTTCATGAATGAATAGTTATTATAATTATTGGATATTAATTATATAGTTACAGTTACATTAATGTACAGTATTGACTTTCAAATGGTCTTGAGACCAATACCTTTATATCACCAGTGAAATGATTATAAAGTAAACTGCAAAACAAATTTTATTTTTAGGCTCAGAGGGTTTCAAGAAGACATTTCTTTTTATATACTTTTATTTAGTATGCTTTTTCTTCGTATTTATAAAGATTAAATTTTGTAATTGCTTCTTCACATATTTCATTATGACCTCTAATTTGGAAATCCTTGTATCCTTGATGAAAATTCCTTACTTCAGTATTTTCAAAACATAATTATTTTCTTGATTAATATAATTACATTTTGATTTTATATTCTTAGTGCCATCTAGTAAAGAATTTTTGTAACTTCTATAAAACTTATAATAAAAAATTATAATTGAAAAATTAAAAGTTAAAAGATAAATTTGAAAAATTTAATTTGTTTAAACTTTTATGAATGTGAGTTCGAAAATTATTTTTTCTAAAAATAATTTAAGCAGTTTTTATTTTCTTTACTACTTATAAAGGTATCTTATATACACGTTACCGTCGTCCACTTCTGAATTTATTTTAATTTGAGTAACATACTTTGAAAGATTTTTTTTTAAATCTAATATAGCAGCTATTATAGGATTTATGAATTTCAATTGATTCTTTATTTTCAACCATGTCAGCTGAAGAGATTACCCATATTTTTTTCCAAGTATGGCGATTTTATGTACAATAAGCTCTCACGTTTCTCGAAACCCCTCTCCGTTTCTTCCAATGAAATTACGTAACGGATTTTTTATACGCATTTTCTTTATGTATTTTTAAAAATAACATTGTGAATAAAACTCATGTAATTACCAAATAATTCTTTCAAAGTACATTTTTGCTAATATGATTAATTAAATTTAGAATGTAGTTTCACAATTATACTGTTTTTTCCATTCATAAAAGTAAAAACAAATATATTCTTTTAAAATTAGAAAATAAATTTATCTTATGGGAATTTTTTTGGATGAATAGTTTTTCATAATTGCCACATCTTTAACATATTTTAATGCTTTAAAAATATGGCCAAATTCTGCGATATTTGTCCATAAAAACATTTTAAAAAACAATTTTTAAAGATTTTGTCCCTCTTTAAATGCGGCCGCGGTGGCCTAGTGGTAAGGTCTCGACTTTGGAACCGGAGAGTTTCAGGTTGGAGAGGGGGGGTGCCAGCTCAGGTGTCGTCCTCGTCATCTGACAGCGGTTCAAAATTACGAGGTCCGTCCCAAAATAGCCGAAGTGTTGCTTCAAACGGGACGTTAATATAACTAAACCTAAACCTTAAACCCTCTTTAAATGCTTAAATTAAAAAATAATAAATTAAAAAATCTCATTGTTTATAGTAAATCAAAATTATATGAACGCTAAAAAATTGATATTAAAATATGTAATATCTATATTCAAATATGTAAAATACATAATATCTATATTAAAATATGTAATATTCATATTAAAGTAAATTGTCTGTACACTTTTCAACTAAACATTACAAATTAAGTTTTCTTTTATGATGTTTTTCAAGTTTCTTTCTATACATTGGTGTGCAAAACCTAAACAACAGGTGCTTTTCAGAATGAGATACAGCAGTTTGTATTTAAATGATGACGAAAGCATAGTTGCGTAGAAATTAATACAATGCATATAGTATGGAATCTAGCAAAAAAAAAAAAAAAAAGCTTTATTGAACTCATAGTATCCTTACACGCGATTGTCTGTCCAAGAGGAAAAACATAACACCTTTCTATTTAACTAAACCATGATACAAAAGCGTACGCTCAAAGAGGAAGAACATCAAGCAGATGTTCCTTAGTATAGGATATGCCCTCCCCTTACTGCAATGGTTGCTTCTCACCGTCTCTCCATACTCAACACCAGATTGTCGAACAGTTCTTGAAGTAAGAGCGTCCATTCTTCATAAGCATCTGTTTCAGTTGTTGGATGTTCCCCGGAGGATGTAATCATGCCGCAAAGTGTATCCCCAAATGTTCTATGGAATTTAAATCAGGAGAGTCCCACACATGTTCATTAAATCCCACACATGTTCTATGGAATTTAAATCAGGAGATAATGCTGGTTAATCCATTCGAATGATATCGTTACTTTCCAATAGCTGCTGAACATCATCAGTCCGATTTGGGCGTGCATTGTCATCCATAAAAACGAAGTCTGGTCCAATGGCATCTCGAAACAGACGTACATGGGGAAGGATCACTTCCTCACAATAGCGATCTCCGGTTACAGAGCCTCTATCGAAAACGGGGAGCTTAGTCCGCCCGTTTAGCATAATGTCACCCCGTGACAACTCCAGGACCACCGTAGTGGTCTCTTTCCGTGATGTCACTGAGATGACACCGTCTCCCGACCTCTCTCTAAATCAACTGACGTTGAGAATCACTTCTGGCGCAGAAACAACTCTCATCCGTAAAGAGTATACGACTCCATTGATGAAATGTCCAGTTTTTGTGCTTCTTACACCACTCTAAACAGTTCCACCGATGGGCAACTTTCAAAGGAATCCAATGTTCAGGGCGCCCGGTGGGCGAACAGGCCACCTATGTGAAATCGTCTGGCCGAAAGTGTAACAGAAAACCGTGACACTTGTCGTCCTGTTGCCGTACACATTTGCTGAGCAGTGGCGCTTTCTGTCTAATTCATTCCGCCTGACGGGCTCTTGCAGCCTACAGGAAGATATATCAGCCATCCACTGCAGTTTTTTTCCTAGGGTGGCCACCACCAATCTTTCTAACAACTGTATCTATGGTTTGGAAGGTTTTCCAAAAACGCGAAACGACACTTTTGTTGATTCCGAATCCTGCAGCTACACTGGTCGAACTACTCCCCTCCTCCAGCTTTCCGATCATTCTTCCACGTGTGAAGTCGTCCAGATGATTTCTTCTAGCCATATTTCACAAAAGAACTCACTTGCACTTGCAGCGAATGTCTTTCATTGAGCCTGCGTTCTTCCTTTCTTTGTAGTGTTGAGGTGCGCTCGCCGACAGTATGCGTTTTGCGTACACCTATGATATTTTGTTCCTGACATTTGCATACGCATCACCTTTCTACTTAATTGTGTGTTTGTTGTACTGATAGCAACAACCCCTTTTCTGCAATTTCATGGTTATCTGCTGAAAATTTACATTGTTGCTTAAATTTTTCACACCAGTGTAATTTGAAACAAATAATAGTTAGTGATATAAAGATGAAAGGCTTGTAAAAGTCCAAAAATTCACCTGAAATTAAATGTTTTAAATTAGATAAAATACACGTGGAACTGCTCACACAGATCAGAATCTTATAGTTAGATGCATTGGAGAAATCTCTGCTAGTAATAAAATCTACAGAAAGAGCCACTGATGTACCAAACAGGATACATATATACTTACAAGAGTGAGATGGGGCACCTTTATAAAAGTTTTAATCAGAATTTTAACTACTTAAAAATTAAGTAGCATTTTTTTTGTAAAAACTTCCAAAACTAATACTATTCAAAAATATATTTATATTTCTTTAAAACCCTAAGCTTATCTCTGTAACGTTACTAATTTAATTGCCAGTCAGATTTTTTCTTGAAATTTCACTGTTTTGAAAGTTATTTTTTCTCTATAATTTGCGACAGCGGGTTTCATTGTTATAATGAAATTCAAACCATTCTCATTATTTCCCCAAATATTAAATTGGATTAAAGTTAAAGAGGATAATTTCTGTTTATCTTCTTAGTTGGTTTGAATAATAAGTAAATGAAATTAGTATCGTGAAAGATTAAAAGCAATTAGGACATAGATTACTCATATATTTATTACAATGGTACCATGACGTCAATAATAGGATTTATATCCATTAAGGTTATGTGCAAGAGAATTTATTCTCGTCTAATCAACTGGTCATAAAAAATGACCAAATTATAAAACCATTATTACTTTATCTAAATAATTATATTGCATTTTTTGTTATGAGAGAAAACTTTAGAAACGCTTTTAAATAACTCGGGCATTTCTGGAGGAGTCTCAAATGAAGCACTGAGCGTTCAGAGAATTCATTTTATCTTCCAACATTTTAATCCCATATAAATGTTCCATCTTAAAATATTTTAATTTTTGAACACTGATTCTATCGTAAAATACTCAAAGTTTCAAAAAATCTTTTCAACTCCTTTACAGCCCAAAAGACCGATAGTTGAATCTTCTTCAATCGAGGTTCGCAGTGACAAACATTGAAACAACCA